>JAXQQM020067667.1:0-69756 GCA_034641835.2 Pinus albicaulis
TGGCTTCCACAACCCTTCATGCACCAGTCATTTAAGCCTCTTGTTTATTAAGAAGGTCATACCTCAACTTAGTATTTGAGTAATTTCAAGTTATTTGATGCATAGTGTCAACCCAAAATACACAAAATCATGTCAAAGAAATCATAGGAATTCCATTCATACTCAATAATAATGTATTCCAAAATCATATTTTAACACATCAAATTAATGCACATACATTACTCGTGAATCTACATTCACAGTTAAAAGTGACATCCTCTAAGGTAGCTTTCGTTAAGTTTCCATTAGTGTAGGTAAGAAAAGAGTAAAAATTAACACGACGAACACAATAATAATGTTAGTTTAGTCTTGGCCTTACACTTGTTACACATTCCCAAATAATACACACCAAAGTCATCAAACTACACTCCAAATTAAGCTAATATTTTTCTTGGTAAATACAATTTCAGCTAGTAAAGATGGCTAGTATGCCCATATCACATTGATAATGATGCATTAAACATATATGAAACTATGCATACACTCCACTTATCTCACTCACCCATTGGCAATCAAGTCTTGCACATGCTTGGGATTAACCCCAAATTCTCAAGCGCATCCTTTCCCAACATGTTTTTAAGTCCTTTATCATATTTCTAATAATTTGTCTTAACAAAAATATAAAGGAATATAAGAAGGCATTCTTTTTTTCTGATGAGTTTCTAAATGACATAATAATAATAATATCCATTATGCAACCAATATTCTTCCAAGTCAACATACACAATAATTCAACATGCACGCCAAATCAAAATTCATGCATCAACCTTTAAGAAAGCACGTTGACCCATTAGTCCCTAGAATTTTAACTTGGCTCTGATACCATATGTAAGGTTCCACCTTACCAACCATCAATAATATGGAGAAATAGAGGCCACATTAATCACTAATACTCCACTTTATTTTTTTAATTTTTTTGTAACATTACTAACTTAGTTATCATTTAATCATGTTCCTTCATCTATTTCGATGTAAGAATATAACATAATAATTTGGGGATAAATTTCCCTTAAAACCAAATCCAAGACACATTTCTCCTCAAGTTTAAAATAATTATGTGCTCTTTTCATTCTTATATGTTAGCTTTGAGTAACCCTGGAAATGAATTCCACCATAATGTCATGTGCGAGCATTAATCTAGATCAACCTACTTGATCTTTGATATTATGCTAAACAATTTCTACTTATTTAATCTTGACATCATAACCACAAATGTATGTGACAAGAATCTAAAATATTATGCTTCTATCACAAAAATCACATATAAGGGTATGAGTATTAAACTACTTGTAACAAGATAACTAAAGGAGGAATATGTCACTCTTCATCAGTAAATATAATAAATATGATATGTTTATTGATTCATTAATTAAAAATTCCCAATATCATTGCTTCAAGCATGAGACTCGTATAATAAGTGTTGTAGCAGGAGAAACCACTGTTACAAATTTAGAAGCATATTATTATTCAAAAAGTGCCAAATAAAACAGTGGACTTGCAAAAATTGGGCACACTATTGTTTGCTACAGCCTGTTAGAGTCGGTCTTTTCATCCCTCCATCAAAGATCATTTCTCTTATTGCATTTCATTTTTAGGTGTCTCATTCAGTTCATTCATCTGCATTCCATTAGGGGCATGCCATCATCTGACGGAAGGGCCTTGTCACTCATACCCCTCATATCTTGTACCTGTTGTTCCGTGTCTGTTCATCAAAATCAATTTTAAATTCATTTACACTCCTGTTTGGTCTCTTGGTCAGCAAAGAGTCATTTCAGTCATTAGGCCTAGGGTTAGTTGATTTAGTCCTCAAAATGACTAATAATGCCAGCAGGCACAGAGGGAGGTTCAAAATAAGTTTCTATTTCAAAATTTTCATCATCAATAATGCTTAAGAATGATTCTTTTTCAAAACTCTGTTTTGAAGAAGAAATTGTCAAATTTATTGTTTGTAATAAATATGTAATTCTTAAAGGTTTTTTGGTCATGAAGTTTTCAGGGGCAGCCCTGGTCATCCTGATCCGAATGGAAAATGGCATCCACTCATGTTATTCATCTACCCATATTATCCATCTACCCATGGAATTTACCCATGGTATTGTAAATGGCATCGACTCATGGTATTCATCCACCCATGATATTTATTCACCCATGGTATTACAAGTGACCCATGGTATGTATCCACCCATGGTATTCATCCACACATGGGATTTACCCATGGTATTGTAAGTGGTATCTACCCATGGTATTGGTCCATGGTATCCACCTATGGTATTGTATCTAAAAAAAGGCTATAAATAACAAGCCTCACTTTGTAAAAGGACAGTTTGTCCGCCACAATGTAGCTTCTACAGTTATTCTTTGTTTTAATAAAACAAGTTATTATTGTTTTGTTTCTATGTGTGGATGAATACCATGGGTGGATACATACCATGGGTCACTTGTAATACCATGGGTGAATAAATATCATGGGTGGATGAATACCATGAGTCGATGCCATTTACAATACCATGGGTAAATTCCATGGGTAGATGGATAATATGGGTAGATGAATAACATGAGTTGATGCCATTTTCCATTTGGATCATTGTCACCTCTGACTATGTCATCCTTGTCCAACCTGTGTCCTCTATGAGACCTGCTACCATATGCCCCATTTGTCTTTTCTTCCTATCCATGATTGATCCACAACTACCCCTAATTCTTCAAATCTAAAAGGCTCTGAAGGATGAATGCATTAACTTTTTCTTTCTTTTCTTGATCTATGGTAAGTCTTTCATGTGCCTCAATCATCCTATTATTATCTGTCTTGTAACTTCCAATTCCTACCTTCAAAATTCTCACTGTATTTGCTAAATCAAGAGAGTTCTCTTTTCCTTGCTTCCCAAATGACCTTTCCCATTCCACAGAATTCACATCTAGCCTATATGGGGAGTCATGTGAACTGTAATCCATAATTTTTCTCTCCATCTCTGATCCTTTATCTCTAGCAAACATGGAATGTTAGATAAACAAAATAGAGACATAATCAAAATCATTCCTTAGTGTATTTTAGGGGATGCTATCTCATATGCACGATAAATCCACATTAGCAAAATATATATAAATAATGGCACCAATATATAAACATCATGGATGATAACAGAAAGCTGTAATAATAACCTTCATAATGCATGCATAGTAGAAACATAGAAAATTAACATGCATGCATAACAATATGCATTTAGCCCATCTAGTCCAAGTGTTTGAACCTACAAGCTTTGTTTCCAACCTGTAACTACCCCTCCAAAGTTAATCCACTTTTATAAGCTCTCTAGGGAAAACATGAGTTGAGTGTCACTATGATATGACCCAGCCTCCAAGTTCCAATTATGGAAGTGGGGCCTACAAACCCAAAGTAAACTAAAATCCCTTAGAGACTACAGATCACTCAAGATCTTCAAAACCACCTCAGGTGATCAATCCCTGAGTTGGAACTCTTTTTCACTAGGTTTAATCCCCAACCACACTAATAACACTAAATTCAAGAAGTTATGAGGCTATAACCACACCCAAAACCTTTTCTGCATGTGGTTATGACCCAAAATCCCATGTTCTCTACATGCAGTCATGAGATCTATGTCACTTTTCCAAGATAACCTCTAGACCACTACCTAGAAATGCTTGTAACTTTCTAGAATCATGAAAATGATGATAACAATGCTAAAGAATAAAAAGCAAGATATTGACATAGACATGCCTAATGCAGCGTCCCACCTTGGCAAGGTTAGTTTTGTGACACTTAGAGATGGTGATTTTGATGTAATGATATAATATTATGCATGAAATACTTATGTACATGCATATATGCTATAGACCTCGCTTGGGCCACCAGGTTTCTATGTGCTTATGTTAATATCTATGGTTGTGTGTATAAGAACTAATTTTGGTTAAGAGCATATTATCGATGTTTTCCCTTTTGGTATCGTAGTTTGGACATAGGTGTATGACATGGATGGTGATCCATAATTGAGACACATAGATCCATGGATGATCATGGTTATGTGGAACATATAGTTAATTATGATTTAGGGATGATATATGATTTGTATGATTATATATGAATAATCTTGTACTAAGCAGGATCTAGCAAGGGACATGGTTATTTGAAAACAAGGATGCTCAAATTATAAATTATGACTGTGGAAGTCATTATACATAATTTTTATGACTATATATGCTTAATATTGTATTGTGCAAGATGTGGTAGGGGATATAGTTATTTTCAAACAAGGATGCTCAAATTATAAATTAATGTGGAAGTCATGATACATGATTTTTATGATTATATATGCTTAATATTATATTGAGAGGGATGCGAAAGGGGATGTAGTTATTTGCATATAAGGATGTTCAAATTATAAACGGATACATAAGTCATTACTCTAGAACCAAAATGATTGTGGAAGTCATGAACAATCTTTGGTAAAATATGAATAGTTAATTATGAAATTCATTTGATTCCTTTGATCTATGAGATTGAGATGTGTGTAGGTCTTGGAACAAGGTTGTACGAACAAACCATCAGATGGGTATGAGCTCACAATCAGTAAATTAAGGTGAAGAATGTATTTTAAAAGTAGAGTAGATGATAAGCCATGGAAATTAGGGTGCGGAGTCCTAAATCCATGAAATATAAATACATGGAGTTTTGGATCTATAATAAAAGGATTAGGGTGCATAGTCCTAAATCTACGAAATATAAATACGTGGAGTCTTGGATCTATAATAAAAGGATTGGGACGTTGAGTCCTAAATTTTTAAAAGATCAAGGTGTGGAATCTTGGATCCTTGGATTAGATCAGGGCACATAGTCCTCAATCTACTAAGGCATGAAGATACATGTAATAAAGGTGTGGAATCTCTATTCTCTAGAAGAAGAATACAACTCATGGGCAGCTCAAGGATTAATTTCTATAATAAAATCTCATTTCTAACAATTTTGGAGTGACTTTCTAAAAATAGAAAGTCTTGTGTAGCATCTAAAGTATGAATTTCCAAAAATATTAAATACCTTCAATCAATGGGTAATGAAGTATAGTTCAAGGAAAATCACTTAACTTATCATTAATCAATCCTAATAGTTCAATCTCGACTTAATCCTAAATATTATTAATATTATTATTATATTTTATGAGACCATGATATTATTATTAAAAGGGAATTACAAGTCGCCTTCATCTCCTCAATCACTTCACACCTCTCTCCTTGATGAATCTCATGGATTTATGTAAATTTATCTTTTATTTTAATAATATATTATGCTCTCTTTTATGCACTCATCAAAGAATGGCATATTTCTCTTACACTCATTAAAGACATGTGATAGAAGATTCCTCTTATGCTCTCTCTAATGAATAAGTTACACTCTCCTTAACTAAGGCATGCATACCTCTCCTTAATGGTATGATTTACACTCTAAATGAAATACAAGGCATGAATATTAGTCCTCCTTTATGAAAATAATTTGTTTCTCCTCCTACATATGTGTCTCATGTATTCTGACTTAGGGTAGGAGGTGCATTGTAATACCAAGAGTTGGAGAGAATTGAAGAGGATTGTGAGACATTAAGTCTTGGAGAGTAGTCAAATGTTGTTAAAATGAATATGAAATTCCTAAAATAAATTACTAATTAGTTCTACTTGGTGGATTTGTCCATAAGTGGTATTGAGAGGAAGTGAAACTTATCTTCCTTAGTTTGTCTTGTATATCTCTCTACTGCTATGTTTTGGTACTTCTTGGGAGCTCTTATAGCTCAGGGGTTTGAGGGGGAGAGGTTATCCCTGGATATGGTTGGGTTGAAAACCAGATGGTTCATAATGAGTTTGTAAGTATATGCATACTCTCATTGGAGTTGGAGCATATTCCCATATTTTTGGAGTTGTATAAATAGACAACTAGGTATGTACATAAAAAATCTTGAAATTTAAGTTATTATTAGTTTAAAGTGTTGTAAAACTTTCAATTTATTCTACTTGTGAATGCATATGAGATATCTACAGAGTTAATTCTGAGCTAACCAATAATGAATGGCAACTATAGTTGAGAATGTACATGTAGGGGGATTAAAACAAGAAGGTGTTGTTAAAGTTTTTACTTTCAGTTTATAATATTTTTTTTCCATAGCAGGTTGTCATGAGTTGATGAAATTATAATATTAGCACAAGTTTGAGTTTTTTTTCTCCATGCACAGTTGTAGTAGAAGTTTGCGCACTAAGTGTTTGACAAAAGTGATAAATGAGGTAGTAGGAATTTTTGTTGTTGTTTTTTAAGAAATCACATCCGTGATCATGTATGTTGCGATTCAACTTAACAATTGGGGGCAGTTGTACCATAAAAACCTTTAACCCTTGACTTTATTCCAAAACAATACTTTTCAGAACACATATCGTAAAGCTGGGTGGTTTTGCAGATTGATGTTTCCAACTATGTGTGCTTGCTGCTAAGTTTTGGGTGAAAGAATAAGATGAAATAGTATCTGCTTTTATATTTTGTCATTTGAAGAATTAAGTTATAAATTTTATGAGCTAAATATGCTGAGGAAGAATCTTAGGTTCATGTTAAATTTTCTTCCGAGATTGTGTCTTCCAAGTGTTTGAAAAAATGTGTCAATGGCTGTAGATTGCATGCTTTCAAAGTGTTTGTCAAAATGCATCGATGACTATAGATTGCATGCTTGCAAAGTGTTTTTCAAAAGGCCTCAATAGTTGTAGCATGTAGATTGCATGCTTGCAAAGTATTTGTCAAAAGGATTCAATGGATGTAGCTTTTGTGCATATAAATTGTTAGAGTAAGTTTCCTACTTACTGTAACTTTTATGTACTAGAAAATTTATGAATAGATTATTTAATGGATGTAGTTTCCTATGTTTGCAAGTTTTTTTATGAATGTGAAAATGAATTTAATAAGTTGTTGAAGTGTGAATAAAGAATAGGATAGTTGTTAATTTTATTATATAAATATTTCATTTAGAAAATGATTGTTGATGGAAACAATTTTATAGTGATTAATTTTGTAGGATTTTGTGCAAGTGAGAAAAATAAGTTTTGTCTGAGCTGCATGTATTCATGGGTACAATATTATGTTTTAATGGCTGTGTTATTGCCTAAATCTACCTCAGGCTGAAGGAAGGCAGAGTTCAAGGTAACATCAAACCACGCTCAGTCTGGTAGCTAGCCCTACCAGACCAGGAGAGGGCTCTCTCCGGGTCAATCTCAGGAAAAATGTATCAATAGGGCTTGAGATGACAGAAATAAAAACTAATTTTAGGCTAGGTATATAAATAAAGGAGTTTGAGTTTGATTTTGGGGGTTTTGGTTGGAATCAAGGGAAAGGCAGTTTTAGGTGCAAGGATAAGGCCTAGTTTTTGCAGAGTTCTGATTGGGGCAGGGAAGGAAATGGTTTTGATGCTTCGAATTGAATGGATGGATTTTTAGATCGCTGAGGAGCTGAAGAGGGAAAAAGATCTCAAGGATCCTCTCCAAACAGATGAAAACATGTAAAATCAAACAAAACTAAAGGCAGAGCAAAGCAAGCTATTGAATTCCACCTTTAACAATGATTTGTTTGATCTAAGAAGAAAGGAGAAGGAAAATGGTACACATATACATCAATGAACTTAAAAATACATAGAGAAGAAACACCATCAAAACACAGAGCCACAAGGATCCCAAAAAGTGTTGCAAAACCCTGGTCTTTCCTTTGCCAAAAATGCAGAAGTGATGTACAATGAAGTGCCAAACAATTCCCAAGTATCCAACCCTAAAAATGACTCAGAAAATACATGATATAGACAAGCCTAACCCATTCCCACGACTCTAGGGGTCGAGCTCATCATTCTAGGAGCTGTTTCAACCAATTCTAAACTAGGAACTAAAATCTAGGCAATCAAACAACTTGCCTCTATATGGTAGGAAACTGATTCATTCATTTAATTTTTAGATCTAAAAATTTGAAATAGATCTGACAAGATCTGCAAAATTAGAATGCCAGAAAAAAGAGAGAACACAAAGAAAATAAAACCACAAAGAAACTTGTTTTATTAAAACAAAGAATAACTCTAGAAGCTACATTGTGGCAGACAAACTGTCCTTTTACAAAGTGAGGCTTGTTATTTATATCCTTTTTTTAGATACAATACCATAGGTGGATACCATGGGCCAATACCATGGGTAGATACCACTTACAATACCATGGATAAATCCCATGTGTAGATGAATACCATGGGTGGATACATACCATGGGTCACTTGTAATACCATGGGTGAATAAATATCATGGGTGGATGAATACCATGAGTCGATGCCATTTACAATACCATGGGTAAATTCCATGGGTAGATGGATAATATGGGTAGATGAATAACATGAGTTGATGCCATTTTCCATTCGGATCAGACAAATATTTGGATATACTTGACATGCAGGCTAGCACTCATGGATTTTATTCTAGTTCTAGTTCTTAAAGATATCATTGTCATTACCACCAACATCCTTATAAGAAGAGTGAGAAGCAACATTTATCAGAGGATTTCAGGAAAGCCAAGCCTCTTATTTTTGATGGGGATGTGAAGAAATTAGAAGATGCAGAATCATGACTACTTGGGATGAAGAAGTTATTCATA
The DNA here is from genome assembly GCA_034641835.2 of Pinus albicaulis. Classification (NCBI taxonomy): domain Eukaryota; kingdom Viridiplantae; phylum Streptophyta; class Pinopsida; order Pinales; family Pinaceae; genus Pinus; species Pinus albicaulis. The sequence goes on from JAXQQM020067667.1 coordinate 8,699, forward strand.
TTACATGATTATTTAGAGAATAGGAAAGCCAATATAGTTATCTTAAATCTCAAGGGGAAAGTGGATATTTGGTGGGAAGATGTGAAGAAAGTTAGAGGCGTCAAGGTAGAGGATCTTAATTGGCATGAGTTTAAAAGACTCTCCAAGAATAAGTACTTGTCTGAGAGATATTATGATGGAAAGGCCAAGGAATTCTATGAATTTAAGATGGTTTCCATGACATATGAAGAGTACATTAACAAGTTTCGTAGTTGTTAAGGTATGTGCTCTACCTCAAGGATGATAAGGGAAAGGTCCAAACGTTCATTAGTGGATTTACTTTAGCTTTTAAAGATCATATTGAGTATTATGAACCTTAGCATTTGGAGGAAGTCATTGGGAAGCTAAGGAATTGTTATGATAAGTTTAAGCACAAGTTTAAGGGTGAGCAGGATTGGAAAGGTAATGATAATACTAAAGGAAAGTGGGCTAAGAAGTGAGGAAGACTTCAGGCTATAGGTGACAAGGAGAATGTAGCACCTTAACAGAAGTTTAATGTAGTTGACAATGGACATAGATTTTATCTTGAGGAGAAGAATAAGGGTAATGACAGTAAACCTTTGAGGTGTTGCGCTTGTGGTGGAGATCACATCCAGAGTGAGTTTCCATCACACCAGGGTGGCATACCTCAAATTTACATTGCTTAGCATAGACATAAAGTTAGTGATGTTGGGCAGAGTATTCCTCAGATTTATGCAGCATTGGATGATAGGCAGGCTAATCATCAAACATCCATTATCAAGATGGATAAAATAGAGTATTGCAGGGAAAGAAGAAGCCTACATTAGTGAGAATGTTTACAACTATGCAAACAAAGAGAAGTTTTTGAAAATGATGTTTATTGTTTGCAGTGCATATTTCTAGTGAAAAAGGGAAGGATGTTGAGGAGGAGGAAGTCCTGAAGAGGTATCATGTTTTGTAGCAGTTTTAGGATTTTTTTCTTGCAGAGATTTTAGAGTTTTCTCCTCATATGGAAGTGGACTTCTCTATTCAGTTAGTTCTAGGAACAACACCAACATATAAGGAACCCTACTAGATGAGCATTCCATAGTTGGTGGAATTAAATTTGCAGCTTAAGTAAATTAATTATAAGGGATACATAAGGGCAAGTGTGTCACCTTGGGGTGGACCAATATTGTTTGTAAGGAAAAAATACGGTACTCTCATATTGTGCATCGATTACAAGAAGTTCAATAAAGTGACTATCAATAATAGGTATCCATCTCTGAGGATTGATGATTTGTTTGATCAAATGAAGGGTGTTGTAGTGTTTTCAAAGTTTGATTTGAGATCGGGATATCATCAGGTGTGCATCAAAGAAGAAGACATCTACAAGATTGCATTCCATACAAGGTATGAACATCATGAGTTTGTGGCGGTTCCTTTTAGTCTTACCATTGCTTCAACCACTTTCTTGTGTTTTATTAACATTGTGTTGTCTCCTTTCCTAGACAAGTTTTTGATAGTGTTTATTAATGGTACATTAATATACTCCAAGAATGAGGAAGAGCATGAATAGCACCTAGCAATAGTGTTGATATTGTTGAGAGAGTATCATTTGTATGCCAAGCTTAGAAAATGCAATTTCTTTCAGTCTCAGATTCACTACTTGGGACATGTTTTTTCCAAGGAAGGGATAGCAGTTGAACCAGAAAATATTAAAGCTATCATGGAGTGGAAAAATCCTAGGAATATGGACCATATCATATCATTCATGGGATTAACTAGTTATTAAATGTGGTTCACTAGGAAATTCTCAAGGGTTTGTTATCCTATTACATATTTATAGATAACAAGGAAGAAGTTTGAATGGAATGAAGAGTGTACAACTTGTTTTTAGTAGTTGAATAATTTTCTTACAAATGCTCTAATTTTGAAGATTGCAGATTATGATAAGGAGTTTGTGGTTTGTATGGATACTTGCAAGGAAGGACTAGATGGGGTCCTGATGCAGGAAGGACGGGTGGTTTTCTATGAATCAAGGAAGCTAGTTGAATCAACATGAGAAGAACTATGTGACTTGTGATCTTGAGTTGGAAGTTATCACTCATGCATTGAATATGTGGAGGAATTATCTCCTTGCCAAGAGTCTTGTATTGATGAGTGATCTTAGTGGGATTAGGTGCGTGCTTGACCAACCAATATGAATTTCAAGCAAGCTATATGACTGGCTACCCTAAGTGACTTTGACTTTTGTTGGGTGTGTGTTATATTCTTTCCATGACTAGTCCCACACACGGACCCAAGTATGGGCATACGCAAGGATGGGGGGCATGTTAGGTCTCTGTAATAAGCGAGATTGGCAAAAGTCCGATCATGGAGTTAACATCATTTCAACCAACTTTGGGATTCTAGGATCTAGCCCTCCTAAATCCGGAGAGGGATCTCCCCAATATGTACAAAGATGGATATTGTCTTTGAAGTTTAGAATAATGATATTAGGCTAGTTATGAGGTCCAAGGGTTTTTTTGGTTTTTTCGGGTGGTTGAACATAGTTGCTGTCTGAGGCGGAAAGATCTATATGCAAACAGGTTCAAAGGTGAGAAGTTGCAAGAAAAAGAGTAAGCTTTGATCAAGAAAAAATATGATGGCAAGTTTTCAATCCAATGGGCTATGGAGTCATAAGAGGATTTAATTGAAACATTCAGGTTCAAGAGTGATCTATGGGGAAAGTCATCTATGCCTAAGGATCTCTTTAAAGTTTGACTTATGGAATGGAGTGATACAATAAGAAAGGGAAAAGACAGATGCAGAACAAAGAGCAGCCCATGATCTGGTAAGTACTTTGAAACTAGCCAGCCTTTGACCAAGCACTTAAAAAAAACATAGAAGCAAACTAGGATCTGGTAAGTACTTTGAAACTATCCAGCCTTTGATACACCTCAAAAAGAATACATATAAAAACAAAGGGAAACACAAAGATCACATAGAATGGTCTAAGATCTGATAAGTACTTCGAAACTAGTCAGCTTTTAACACATCCTAAGGGAAACAATCAAATAGTTGAGCAAACAATAAAGGGACTCAGGGCTAACCTTGATTTCCTCAATTCATCCTCACAAAACATATATTGAAAGTAACATTTAAAAATAACATTCGCTGTGAAAAAAAGATGAGGGAACGCCAACATCCCTGTACTTAGACTGAATTAAATCATTTTCAAATAACACAGTTGAAAGAAAACATTTAAATAAAGATTTCTCAGCCAGAGAAGGTTACTGATATACAGTAGGTCCTAACCCTGTTTAAACTGTTCTTTATAGTGGAAAATGAAACAAATTGAAAACAGAAACAAAATACAAGTTACAGTGAGAATAACATCACCATCGGCATAGACCAGGATCCCATAAATCAGCTTGTATTGATGCTTCAAACCAGTTACAATCTTCAGATCCAGTGTTTTAATTCATCTCTCTTCATAACCTAACCTATCCGTTACAAGCAGAGCTCCAAGAGCTAGTGAAATCCTATCTACAATCAAGAATCTTCAGCTCAGTGACAATACAATGCTTTAGCAATTTACATTAACAACCAACCAATCCAACCCCTCACTCATCTTCTACTGAAGTATTTATAGAAGAATGAGGAGGTGAGATCTGATAAAAAGATCTCAAATATAATTAATGCATGATTAATGTCTTCCTGGCCCTTGGAGGCTCGATGAAGAAATCATACAGGTGTTCCACTGCATTAATGGGCTTACACTTATAAAGTAAGCTCGGAGGGAGATTTTGTTGACCTTTGAGGCTCTGTGTGGTGTTAAGGTTATTCTGCAGACATTCTTTCATTAAATTCCTGGCAGAAATAACTCTTCGGCTGTTTCGAGGCAGAAATCTGATCTTGTTCAATAAATTCAGCCTCTGATTGAGCTTTTTAAGGCAATAGGTGGTGCTTTAGTTGGTGGAAGAATCAATTTGCTTCCATCTGTGGCGGTGAAGGGTTTCCTGATGAAACACTTTAGATTTTTCCTTTAATCTGTGTCTGAGAGCAGGGATTAGGTGTTTGATAACTGTCTTAGCCTTAATCCCCACAAATCTGCCACTAATCTGCTATTCTGGTTCATTTCTGGTCTTCAAACTCTGATACCCTTTTTCTGCGTTTATTTTCACGGTTTCTTCATTGTGCAGGGCTGGGCAGACAGGAAAAGGCATCAATGCCGGTGGAAACATTGAAGGGACGTGAAAATTAACTCTGTAAGTGATTTCCTTGGAGAAATCGAAACGTAGAGGATCGTCACCCTCCTGGTCTGAAATTTCCATTAAAAACACGAACAAATGACCTTATCCCTGCAAAATACAAAAAACACGTAAAAAATCCAATTTATAGGCCAATCTGCTTTGGGGAATGTGCGGAGGAACGCGGGCCGTTGGATGGCATCATCCAACAGCTGAGATTAAATCTGGGCAGTCATGGAAAAGTTGAAGAAAGATTAAATCGGGACCGTCGATCTGCAGAAATCGACGGTCGGGATCGGGCAACGGGAAGTCAGCAGGAGAATGTCTGACCAGGCAATGGAATCAGGAGGACGAATAATAGCCGTTGATCTGCAGAGATCGATCATGGGGATTGAGTTTTGGACGCGTGACGGATGGTTTAACCGGCGTGCATGTCTGTTAAAGGTCGAGCAAGTGAAGCAATCAGCGACCGTCGGATGGGAGGGCCTAGATCGGACGACGGAGGTGAATTCCGCCGCGTCGCTATGGTACGAAGGTTAGCGCGCGGGAGGAGGTGATGGCACGACGGTTTCGAAACAATCAGCGGGGACACCTGTCGGCCAGCGTATGGAATTGCTAGCCGACGGGAGAAAACCACCCTGGCTCGGAAGGCGGTGCGGAACGAAAAATCGGCGGTTTCCGGAAAAGGCACGGGGGAGGGGGGTCCACCAAGTGGGGTGTGCTCCACTTCGTCGGATCTGGGGAGCAGATCGACGGCTCTGGTTCATCGCGATAATTAAAACATGTGCCTTCAAATATTTCCCGTTAAACTTTAGAAAATGGGTTTTTCAAAGGAAAATAGACGAAGAAAGGTCATGCTTTTTGTCTAGCGCACAAGGACTGAGCAGTTGGTCCCGGCGCTCGGGTATATGGGGAAAAAAGCCAGAAGCTTAGCCCGGAGGGGCTGAAACGCCAAATGCACATAAAATATGCCCTTTATATGATTTTCCAGCGTTTTAAAAGGGGAAATCAAAGTGCAGATACGGTCAAAAAGAGAGTTTTTAACCTTAGGGAATGGATTTCATGAGGAGATCAAGGGAGAACATATGTTTTTGTGGGGATTTTATAAGAGAAAGGAAATGGAGAAATGAGGAAATGTTGGAAGAAAGGGGAGGGAACAAAGGGGAATGCAGCATTACTTTGACCTGGATTTTTGTAGAATATCAGAGGGTTGGAGAAGGAAATAGGTATGAAGATGTAACCAGCCACATGAGTTTCACCAAAGGACTTCAAGCACCAACAATTTCAGGACTGAATTTGTTTCTTGAAGGCTGCAAAAAAATTTATTTAGCCACCAGCTGACATGATAGGAAAAATATAGGTGGCTAACAGCGGCTCCACTTGGGGATGGTGCATTCTTGAAGGTATCAAGAATTCAGACTTGATTTCTCTGGGATGCTGACTGGTGCCTGATCTATTGCTTGCTCTTGCTTTTCTCTAAAAAATAATATCAGTCATGAAGAAAAAATGAATTTCATCAATACCACTTTCTACCTACCCAATCCTACTGATCTAACATTTTTTCTTCATCAGAGTGCACTTGGATTGGCAAACTCTATTCACAACATTTTATTCTTTTGAAAGCAGGAAACCTAATCTATTTCTACTCCTTATTTCTCCCTGAGCTCAGATTAAACAGTTGAGTTCAGATATTTCTCTACCTAATCTACTGTCTGTTGGGATTAAACTGTCCAACAAACTTTCATTCTCTAAATCCTAAGACATAAATTTAAAAACAATCAAGTCAAGATTAGGTTGTTTGATTTGCTGTGATCTATGGCATAAGAACAAGCTGCACATAGATTATTATTTTGTAGAAAATTAATATAAAAAGTGGAAGGCTTAAGATCTGAAAGTTGAGCACTTCCTTCATCTTTTTATAGCTCTGATTCTGCTTTTGTTTCGAGCTGTCTTTGCTTTCCTTCTGGTTCAGGTTTTAAGATAATTGGAACCAGATCTTTACATTATTTGACTCAAAAATTAAAATAGTTTTGAGTCATTTCTCTTTTGGAAACTCAGGTTCAGATTTTGAACATGTTTGAACCTTTAATTTCTATCCTAATCTATCTACTGATAAGCCAAGATTAAACAGTTTGGCAAATCAAATTCACCACCCTATCAGCAGAAAATTTAAAGCTAATTAGTCAAGATTAAACAGTTTGACTAACTAGAAGTGTGTTTTGAGGAGTGGCATTTGAGCTTGCACACTTTCAGATTTGTTTCTCTTTTTCTTGGCATGGGGCCTTGCCTTTCTTGTTTTCAGTTCTGCCCTCTTTTCATTTTTTCTCTGTTTTTGTATTTTTTGATTTTTCATAACTTTGAATGCAATGGTGGATGAAATGTTTTACAATGGAAAAGGTAAAAAGGCTTCAAAACATAAAAAGAGATCAAGAGAGGTAATGCTTAAGGACCCTGCCATTGACAGGACCCCCAAACAAATATGTTCCATTCAGCTCTTGTAAGAAGAATGCATTGTTTCCAGAAACTGAATGAATAGAGTAAGGGCCAAGCCATAGGTTGTCAAATTTTCTGTGCTTGCCCTTTTCTTCCCTTCTTGAGTCCCACTTTAAAACTTTTTCCCCGATCATGAAATTGCTGGCCTTTGTTCTTCTATCAAATATCTTCTTGATATTGTCTTGATTCTGTAATGCTTTGTTATACACTTCCTCCCTGGTTTGCTGAAGATGAATGTTTTGATTTATTCTTCTGATCATGTCATTTTCTTCAGTCTGTAATTCTTGAATTAACTTCATAACTGGTACACCAAAGCTGTTAGGAAAAATTGCATCTGTACCATACACAAGCTGGAAGGGTGACATACCAATATATTTCTTCAAAGTTAATCTATCAGCCCAAAGTGCATGGATCAGCTTGGTGTGCCAAGACTTTTTGTTGTCCTCCAACAGTTTCTTGATTATGTTCACTAAGCTTTTGTTGGAAGACTCTGCAAGTCCATTACCTTGAGGGTAATAGGCTGTGGAGTGTCCCAATGTTATCTGATACTTGTGACAGAATTCAACCATTTTATTTGATCCAAATGCTATTGCATTATCTGTGATGATCTTGGTAGGATAGCCAAATCTGGAGAGGATGTTAGTTTCCATAAATTTTATGATAACTGAATCATTGGCCTGCCTGCAAGGAATGGCTTCTATCCACTTAGTGAAATAGTCTGTGGCAGTAAGAATCCACTTGTGCTGGGCAGAAGATGGTGGATGGATTTCTCCTATGAAGTCAAGTCCCCATTGTTGAAAAGGGGCTTCAACAGTGATTGGATGTAGAGGAAGGGGAAGGAGTTTTCTCTTGCCTTCAAATAATTGACATTTGTGACAAGTGGTGGTCATATTATGAACATCAGGAAAAAGAGTGGGCCAATAGAAACCAGCCCTCAAAATTTTGTTGGCTGTGGACTTCCAGTACAAATGGCCTCCACACTCTCCTTCATGGAACTCCTGCTTAATCTTTTCTGCATCAAACTCAGGCAAACATTTAAGCAATACACCACTGACATTTTTCCAATAAAGACATTTATCAATAATGCAATAGTTTACAGCTTTTAGCTTTAGGAATCTTGCCTTTGTTTTTGATAAACCAAGAGGTGTATTCAGATTAAGCAAAACATAAACAATATCAGTATACCAAGGAGAATTCACAAAATGGTATTCAATTATGGAAGTTGAGAATTCCTCTTGGTTATCCAAAGCATTAATCATGTTAATATCAAGAACCTCACAATTTGATTCAACCATCAATCTAGCTAAACCTTGGCCTTTGATGAGCTTAGTGGGTTTAATCTCTAAATCATATTCAAGAATAACAACAATCCACTTACCTCTCTTACCATCTGGGTCCTGCGTTAGAATGTCTTTAACAACTGAATTTGGAACAAAGGCAATAATGTGTGAGTGAAGGATGTATACTCTGAAGTCTTTCAAAGCCTTTGCCAAAGCAAAAGCCTGCTTCTCCATAATGTTATACTTCAAAGGAACATCCCTTAACGCCTTGCTAAAGAATGCAATAGGCTGCTCTTGTCCTTGTGAATTTTTCTGTAAAAGGACAGCAGCTATGGTATGTTCTGATGCGAATGAGGAGATATAAAAATCCTTTGAAAAATCAGGACTTATGAGAACTGGTGTTTTGGTTAACGCTTGTTTCACCAGCTCAAAGGATGTCTTTGCTTCCAAGGTCCATTTTATCCCTTGCTCCTTCTTCAACATGTTTGTGATATTCTTAAGGAGTTCAGCCAAGTTAGGGATGAACCTTCTCAAAAATTTGATCTTTCCAGTGAATGACTGCAACTCTTTGATGTTTCGAGGATGAGAGATTTGCAATATGGCCTCAATCCTCATGGGATCAATCTTTATACCCTCTTCTGAAATGATGTGCCCAAGAAGTTTAACTTCTTGGAGACCAAATAAAGTCTTCTTAGGGTTTAAAGATATCCCAAACTTTCTGCATTTCTCAAAAACTTTCCTCAAATGTTCTAAGTGTTCTTCATTTGTTTTTGAAAAGACAGTTACATCATCAAGATAGATAATGATGAAGAAGCCCAATTCTTCCGAGAATTCTATGTCCATGGCTCTCTGAAAGGTTGCTCCAGCATTCATTAGACCAAAAGGCATTTTCACATACATGAAAGTGCCCCATGGTGTAGTAAAAGCTGTCTTTAATTGATCATCAGGGTGGACTAAAACTTGATTATACCCTGAATAGCCATCTAGCAAAGAAATTCTTTTAGACCCCACCACCCTTGGTAAAATATGATCCATCTTGGGCAAAGGGTAACTGTCTTTTAATGAAGCTTTGTTTAAATTTCTGAAAGTCTATACAAAGCTCGATTTCTCCAAATTTCTTCCTACTGCATACCCGCATTAGATACCCACCCGTAACATAATAGACAATAATACCAAAGATCGTGCATCTTCATGATTTCCTTCAAATCAATGGCAACCGGACAGTAGTTTATTCTTGCCAGCTTTTGTTTGAATGGTTTTTGCTTCCTTTCAAGAGGATTTTGTGTCGTATTATTTCAGTGTTGTGGGATTTAAGATCTTCATAACTCCACGCAAAAACATCAGAAAATTCTTTGAACAGCTCTAAGTATTTGAGTTTAATGTGAGCTGGCAAAGTTTTGGACAGCTTGATCTTTTTCGGTTTTTCCTTACTGCCTATATTGCATTCCTCCACTTCAGTTTCTATAGGTTCCAGTTTAGGTTTGTTGGCCACATCATTAAAATCAAACAGTTCTTCTAGAGGGGCCAATCCCTTGGGAAAACTATCATCCTTAGAATACAAAGTTTCCAACTCCTCGGTTTTAGATTTTGCATTTAATTCTGTTTGGTTTCTAAGTTCGATAGTCTGAAGGTTAATGTCTACCAGCTCAGGAGACGGTTCTTCTTCACCGAGAAAATTTTCTTCACTGCAATCTGTATCATAATCTGAATCTGAACTGTGGAGTTCAAATTCATTTCTGAATTGCATGAAGTCTTCTATTTGTTTATCTCCGTCAAACACCTGCCAATATTTATTGTTATTTGGGATAGCTGGTCTGAATTTTATATGAGAGGTGTCATCATACAGTATTGGGCAGGTTCTAGCAGCAAAAGCTAAATTGTGGGCTGTAATGTTTCTTTTTCTTGGGACAAAAGTCAGTGTGGACTCCTCAAATGTTTTTAGAAGATCCATGACATCATTCCTGTAGGCCCTAAGTCTAGGGTGATTTGCATTATACTCCCCATTGACTTGCCTAATGATTAATTCAGAATCCCCATATACATTAATTCTTTTGGCACCTAGCTTTTTCAAGAGATGCAAGCCTAAGAGAAGGGATTCATATTCTGCTATGTTGTTGGAACAATGAAAGTTTAATTTACACGAAATGCACTCTGTATGATCATTTTCAGTGTTAGTAATCCAGACACCTGCACCAGCATTTGTTCTAGTTCATGACCCATCAAAATGCATAGTCCAGAGAGGAACATTTTCAGTTTTATCAGTTGGGCGCATGTCCTTTGTATGTTTTGATTCCTCAAGTTTTTCATCAGGTTGAGGATTTCTCTCTTGACTGTGAAGTTTTAAGTTCGAAGGATTGATGACTTGCAGTTCAAGATCTATACTTAGTTTGCTAGGATTTTCAGATGCAATAGACTTTTTCGGCAGTTCAGCGTTGTTTTCTTCTTCCTCCATCTCAGCCATTGATTCTGTTGAAATGATTTGTTCGGTAAGTGTTTCATCGTTAAACATGATAAAAGAATCAAGGCTCGTGTTTATAGCATAGAGAGGGGAATTTTGAGGCTGATCTTGACTTGTCACTGTGTACAGCATGTGGCATTCCCTGTAAAGTCTTCTAGTTTGATTAAAAACATGGATAGTCGCATAGGTCATTTCCATTTGCATGGTTCCTTGTAACTTAGCACCCCAAGACCTTGATAAAAGAATTCCATACTTTGGGGGTACATCAGCCACAACAATATCCATGACTAAACATTTGGCTGGAATCTGAGCTAAGTTAACACAGAGATCTTTAATCAATCCTAGACATTTAACTCTGCTTGAGTCAAAGGAGTACAAGTCTTTGTAAGGTCTGGTGATCTCAAGACCCAGGCTTTCCATTACAGCTATTGGCATTAAATTATGGGAAGCGCCTGAGTCATGCATAACATTATGCAGAATTTTGTCATGAATGTTTAAGCTTACATAAAAGGGAGGGACAGGACCTTCTTGGGACTTTCCTTCAATCTTTGGACCAAAAATAAGCTCTGGTTGGTCATCATTAAGATTGAGTGTATCTTCATTATCTTCCAAGTTCAAAGCCTTCAAAATTTTGGACCTATATACATGTTGGGCAGCTAACTCAGTCAAAGGAACAGAAATTTTGATCTTTGAGATTTCCTGTTCCAGGTTGAAAAGGTTTTGAATCTTTAAAGCATTGATTTCAGCCTTGTTTACTGCCACTTTATCAGCAATAACATCTTGTTGATTTGGTTTATCTACAGTTGAGACAGTTGTCTTACCAGGAGTACTAACCGAGTTGTTAGTACTGCTAATATTTGCACTCTGTTTTTCAATATTCTGAGTGTCTTTCCCTTTACCACTACCAGAATTAACAGCCGTTGTTTTGTCTTTTTGTTTGATTGTTTTAGATTTGGTTGCAGTGCTGTTTTGAGAAGGCTTGTCAGAGGTTTCATTGTTGGGGGTTTGTTGCTTAGATCTACTTCTGAGTTCATATTCCCTTGAAGGCTCTATGACAGCGTTTTCCATGTTTTGATAATAATTCTCATTATCATCTCTTTTGTCATCGTAAGGTGTATAAAGACCTTTTTTTTTATCATAATGAACCTCGAAGTCATCATCATCTACCCCAAATAAGTTTATATCATCTTCCTCTGTTATATGATCTGTTTGCTCAACCCCACTTAAAAAGTTTTGATGGAAGGGAGGAGTGATCTGTTGATCATCTTCCCTGGGTCTGTTTGCAGGCTGATTTCTTCTAATATTTTGATTCTGGTTTTGGTTTCTGTTTTGAGGAGCGTTCTCGATTAGACTTTCGCACCCTCTAGAATGCTCATTTTCTTCATCATTTCTTCCATCACTCTTTCCATCTTTGATTTTGGCATAGAAGATGATGACTCCTCTCTGAAAGATACTCTCTTTTCAGCTTTCATTCTTGCCCTCTTCTCCATAAGGTTGACTTCCATAGAAAGAGCACCTCTTTGCATATCTTCAAGGGTTGCAAAATCTCTTTCTCTTAATGAATAGGTCATATTAGCATCAAACCCTTCAGGAAACTTGTTTAAAGTTGAACCTTGTGGAGGTTTTAATTCTGGGGAAAGCGCATTATACACACTGTTAAATCTGGTACAATAAGCCTGTACACTTTACCCTGGGTTCCTATGGGGATTGTTATAGTTAGCAAGGACTTGGAGAGAATTCTTCCTCACTTCCCATTTGTTTAAGAATGTTTGATGGAAGCCTTGGAGATCATTAATACTATGGGGGGCTAAACCTTTAAACCATTTTCTTGCTTCTCCCCCCATACTTTGAGCAAATAGTCTAAGCTTGACAGAATCATCATCAATTTCATTTCTGTCAAATTAGTCATTCATCTTATCTACATGTTGTGATGCATTCATAGTATTGCTAGCATCATACAATGGGATTTTGGACTGATAGTCCTGTGGAAGATTGACTAATGGTACAGGAAGGACTAAGGGAGCATACCATGTCACGATGATATGGTGGATTACAAGAGGAGGTGGAAGGAAGTGGAGTGGTTTGAGCAAAGGACGAAGGATGAACCGAAGTGGATGACAAAACAGTATTGCCGAGTCGTCTTGGGTGAGAGGCACCTAAGTTAAGAAGAAAGTGTAAATCAGGAGGTGTTGATTCTCTATTCCCACGGTGTTCACTTGTTTCGGGAGATGAAAGTGAAGGCTCAGAATATAGCTGATCTAAATCACCAAATGACCTAGTCTTAAACGGGTTTAAGAAGTCAGTTTGTGATTTCTGTAGAGCTAAAATATTTTCAGGGACTGAATTAGCTCTTAAGTGAGATCTAAAAATAGTTGAGGATTCTATCTTAGGAGACTTCCTAAGGATACTTTCTGGGTTATAAACTATCTTAGGTGGATTAGGGTCAGGATGGGCTCTAGTGTGAATCTTTCTAGGAGCCACTATGGTATGTTTTTAGACCCAAATAAACAAGAAAAGTTCAACCAGATATGACAATCTTTGAAAGGTCAACTAATCTGTTTTCTAAATTCTCATCCTACAAACTTTTAACTAAGTTTGAAGGATATTACAATGATGAGGGCTCTTCCCAGTGGAGTTTTAAGGTCTTTTCAGGATTGTGGAGTCGCCAGGTGGAAAGTCTAGAGTGTTTTCAAAGGGGTACATTGTCCACCACAGTGTTTGTGAAACCTTCCTTTTCAAGGATATCTCAAAACACAACAAACTCTAACCAGAGATTGACTGGGAGGGCATTCACCGGATATGTCACCTCTAAAAGAGGATGAGATCCGGAGGCTACCTGGCCCTTTCCAGACTCTGTCTTAAGAGTATAGAGTAAAACACATCAAAAGTGTAAACAAGATATCAAAAACTAGTGTTTTACTACCAATCTGAAATGTTTTTGGTATTTTCTGAATTGTTTTTATTTGTGGTTTTAGAAAAATATCCTAACTTTGCCTCAAAACTTAGCTACGGTTATGGGGCAAAGACAACCCGCTCTTATGGCTAAGCTAGCTGATTTTCCAAGGTTAGATAAAAACTTAAGGGAATCCTAGTGTTGACCTAGTTTGTCACTGATTCAAACAAGTTTCATCATGATTACCATTTCTTGGTAGTGCTTGAAAGGTCGCTTTTTAATCTCGAATAAAAGCTCCTTAATAAAGGGTTTTTTGAGGACCGTAAAAGGTATTAAAAAATGTCTGTGTCCCCACGGAGTCGCCGTAAATGTTAGGTCTCCCGTAATAAGCAAGATTGGAAAAATTCCCATGATGTAGGAGTTAACACTGGCTTCAATTAATCTCCTTTGGGATTCTAGGATCTAGCCCTCTCGAATCCTAGAGAGAGGATCTCTCAATATGTACAAAGAATGGATATTGTCTTTGGGGTTAGAATAATGATATTAGGCTAGTTATGAGGTCCAAGGGTTTGTTTGGTTTTTTCCGGGTGGTTGAACATAGTTAAGTGTCTCAGCATGGAAAGATCTACATGCAAACAAAGTTCAACGGTGAGAAGTTGCAAGCAAAAGAGTAAGCTTTGATCAAGAAGGGGGATGATGGTAAGTTGTCAATCCATTGGGCTATGGAGTCATAAGAGGATTTAATTGAAACATTCAGGTTCAAGAATGATCTATGGGGCAAGTCATCTATGCCTAAGGATCTCTTTAGAGTTTTATTTATGGGATGGAGTGATACAAATAAGAAAGGGAAAAGACAGATGCAGAACAAAGAGCAGCCCCGGATCTGGTAAGTACTTTGAAACTAGCCAGCCTTTGACCAAGCACTTAAGAAAAACATAGAAGCAAACTAGGATCTCGTAAGTACTTTGAAAATATCCAGCCTTTGATACACTTCTAATAGAATACAAATAAAAACGAAAGGGAAACACAAAGATCACACAGAATGGTCGAAGATCTGATAAGTACTTCGAAACTAGTCAGCTTTTAACACATCCTAAGGGAAACAATCAAATAGTTGACAAATAACGATATTACCTGTGTAATAACTCTTGATTTCCTCAATTCTTATCTATCTTTACACAACATATACTGAAAGTAACATTTAAAAATAATATTCAACTAAGGCAGTAAGATGAGGGAACGCCAACATTCTTATGCCTAAACTAAATTAAATCATTTTCAAATAACACAGTGGAAAGAAAACATTTAAATAAATATTTCTCAGCCAGAGAAGGTTACTGGTATACAGCAGGTCCTAACCCTGTTTAAACTGTTCTTTATAGTGGAAAATGAAACAAAATGAAAACAGAAATAAAACAACAAGTTACAATGAGAATAACATCACCAATGCATACTGTGATCCCATAACCGTACCTTGTACGATGCTTCAAACCAAGCCACAATCTTCGCATCCGGCGTGTTTTAGTTCATCTCTTTCACAACCTACCTTATCCGTGAGCAAGTAGAGCTCTGAAGAGCCAGTGAAATCCTATCTACAATCAAGAGTTTTCAGCTCAGTGACAATTACAATGCTTCAGCAATTTACATTTACAACCAACCAATCCAACCCCTCACTCATCTTTTACTGAAGTATTTATAGAAGGATGAGGAGGTGAGATCTGATGAAAAGATCTCAAATACAATTAATGCAGAATTAATGTCTTCCTGGCCCTTGGAGGCTCGATGAAGAAATCATACAGGTGTTCCACTGCATTAAATGGGTTTACACTTATGAAGTAAGCTCGGAGGGAGCTTTTGTTGACCTTTGAGGCTCTGTGTGGTGCTAAGGTTATTCTGCGAACATTCTTTCATTAAATTCCTGGCAGAAATAACTCTTCGACTGTTTCGAGGCAGAGATCTGATCTTGTTCAATAAATTCAGCCTCTGATTGAGTTTTTTGAGGCAATAGGTGGCACTTTTAGTTGGTGGGAAGAATCAATTTGCTTCTATCTATGGCAGTGAAGGGTTTCCTAATGAAACACTTTAGTTTTTCCCTTTAATCTGTGTCTGAGAGCAGGGATTAGGCATTATATAACTGTATTAAGCCTTAACCGCCACTAATCTGCTATTCCATCTCATCTCTGGTCTTCAATCTCTGATATCCTTTTTCTGCGTTTATTTTCACGATTTCTTCATTGCGCGGGGCTGGGCAGATGAGGAAAGGCATCAATGCCTATGGAAGCATTGAAGAAACGTTAACACCAACTTTTTAAGTGATTTCTTTGGAGAAATCGGAACGTAGAGGATCGTCACCCTCGTGGACCGAAATTTCCATCAAAAACACGAACAAATGACCTTAACCCTGCAAAATACAAAAAACACGTAAAAAATCCAATTTATAGGCTGATCTGCTTTGGGGAATGTGCGGAGGAACGCGGGCCGTTGGATGGCATCATCCAATGGCTGAGATTAAATTTGGGTGATCGTGAAAAAGTCATGGAGAAATTAAATCGGGACCGTCGATCTGCAGAAATCGACGGTCGGGATCGGGCAACGGGAAGTCAGTAGGAGAATGTCTGACCGGGCGATGGAATCATGAGGACGAATAATAGCTGTTGATCTGCAGAGATCGACGACGGGGATTGAGTTTTGGACGCGCGATGGATGGTTTAACCGGCGTGCATGTCTGTTAAAGGTCGAGCAAGTGAACCGATCAGCGACCGTCGGATGGGAGGGCCTAGATCGGACGGCGGAGGTGAATTCTGCCACGTGGCTATGGTATGAAGGTTAGCGCGTGGGAGGAGGTGATGGCACGGTGGTTTCGAAACAATCGGCGGGTACACGTGTCGGCCAACGTATGGAATCGCTGGCCGACGGGAGAAAACCACCCTGGCTCGGAAGGCGGTGCGGAACGAAAAACCAGCGGTTTCCGGAAAAGGCACGGGGGAGGGGGATCCACCAAGTGGGGTGTGCTCGGCTCCGTCGGATCTGGGGAGCAGATCGATGGCTCTGGTTCATTGCGATAATTAAAACACTTGCCTTCAAATATTTCCCGTTAAACTTTAGAAAATGGGTTTTTCAAAGGAAAATAGACGGAGAAAGGTCATGCTTTTGGTCTAGCGCCCAAGGACTGAGCAGTTGGTCCCGACGCTCGGGTATATGGGGAAAAAAGCCAGGAGCTTAGCCCGCAGGGGCTGAAACGCCAAATGCACATAAAATATGCCCTTTATATGATTTTCCAGCGTTTTAAAAGGGGAAATCAAAGTGCGGATACGGTCAAAAAGAGAGTTTTTAACCTTAGGGAATGGATTTCATGAGGAGATCAAGGGAGAACATATGTTTTTTTGGGGTTTTTATAAGAGAAAGGAAACGGAGAAATGAGGAAATGTTGGAATAAAGGGGAGGGAACAAAGGGGAATGCAACAGTACTTTGACCTGGATTTTTGTAGAATATTAGAGGGTTGGAGAAGGAAACAGGTATGAAGATGTAACCAGCCACATGAGTTTCACCAAAGGACTTCAAGCACCAACAATTTCATGACTGAATTTGTTTCTTGAAGGCTGTAAAAAAAAATATTTAGCCACTAGCTGACATGATAGGAAAAATATAGGTGGCTAACAGGGCGGACCCAAAGATGGTGGGCAGACCTACCCATTATTTTCCGCATGGGTTTTGGATATGGTTTTGAGAATGATGGTTTTCTTCCCATGGTATTTTCTAGATTTGGTCAAGGGAACTACAATTATGTTCTAATATAGGGTTAATGGATTAGGGGTACTGAATGCTTTGACATGTATATATATGTATTGTGACATTGAAAGGAATATAATGAAAAATCAATCTGGTAATCATAATTTTGGAATCCAGGGGAAAATATTTGTGTACATTTGTTTTATTTTCTCGCCATTTTTATTTTTCTGTTTTAAGAATTTATTTTCAAGTAATTTATGTACAATGTTAAAACCTATAACTTTGAGATCAGATACATCAAGGGAAAGGAGAACATGGTTGTTGATGATCTTAGTAGGAGAGTGTAGGTGAATCGTATTTCATCTGTGGGATCTAATGGGACATAGATAGAGGAGAGGATATTTCATGTAGGGAAGCATGATGAGAGGTATTACCGGTATCACCTCATGACAGATGGCTTGGTTAGATTCAGGAACAAGATTTATGTTCTAGATGATATTGAGCTCAAGAATATTATCTTGAGGAAGTTTCATGTCAAGCCATATTCAGACCACCCAAGATATTATAATACTTTGAAAGTGGTTAAGAAGTTCTATCATTGGCCAAACTTGAAGAAATAAGTGGGTGAGTTTGTTGCGAAGTGCTTGTACTTTCATCAGGTAAAAGTTGAATGCAAGCATCTGAATGGTTTTTTTTAGCCTATTTTGATTCCCGAATGGAAATGGGAGTTCATTTCAATGGAATTTATTATAGGTTTTTCAAGGTCATCGAGGCAGCATGACTCCATCATAGTTTTGGTTGACAGGTTGAGTAAGGTATCTCACTTCATTGCAATGAAGTCTACAAGTTCAGCTAGTGAGGTAGCTCAAATATTCACCAGGGATATAGTGATATTAAATGGTTTTCCCAAGAATATTATATCATATATAGACGCCAAGTTCACTTCCAGGATTTGGAAGGAGTTGTTTGTAGGCTTAGGGATAGAGCTAGCTTTCAGTACAACTTATCATCAACAGAAAAATGGGCATACAGAGCGGGTTAATATAATCCTTGAGGATATGTTGAGGATGTATGTCATGCATTGCCAGAGGAAGTGGGAAGAGTATCTTCCAATGGTGGAGTCTACACATTGTAATGGGCATTAATATCCCTTAAGGATGAGGCCATTTGAGGCTCTTTATGGGTGGAATTGTAATACTCCTATCACCTTGAGTGATCTAGTGAATAGGGTGTTGATTGGATCAGATATGTTGGTTGATATGGAGTAGGAGATTCAAGTTATGATAAGGAATTTAATGGAAGCTTAAGATAGGAAAATATTTATGCATATCAACATAGAGAAATCAAGGAGTTTCAAGTTGGGGAGCACATGTAATTGTACATCAAGCCCAAGTGGAGCTCCTTGAGCATTGGATCATGTGTCAAGTCAGAACCTTGGTATTGTGGGCCTTTTTAGATCCTTGAGAGGATTGGACCAGTGTCTTACAGACTTGCACTACCACCAACAGTGAAATTTCATGATGCTTTCCATGTTTCATTTCTTAAGAGATATTTCGAGGGTGTTGATCATGTGATTGATTGGTTTGTATTGTAGGTGGAACTAGAGGAAGAGTTCCAACCAAAGCCTTAGTGCATTTTGTAGTGGAAATAGCTCATGCTCTGAATCCGAGAAATTGAGAAATTTAAAGTGCAGTGGAAGCACTTTGGGCTCGATGAAGCTACATGG
Source organism: Pinus albicaulis (assembly GCA_034641835.2). NCBI lineage: Eukaryota > Viridiplantae > Streptophyta > Pinopsida > Pinales > Pinaceae > Pinus > Pinus albicaulis. Next base: position 27,493 of record JAXQQM020067667.1, read on the forward strand.
GAGATGGTTGATTAGATTCAGAATTTGCTTAAAATTGTATCCTTCCTTATTTGTTGGTTCAACAAATGTGTTTGGTATATGTGTTTTTTTTATATTTATATATTCATGTGTGTATTGTAAATATTGTAATTATTTTTTTTCAAAAGCTCCAAGAAGCAGTATGGTGTTCATGGTTTCAACAGTTTGGTATGATGTAAATGTTGCATTGAGCTATGTTATAAAGCTACATGGGCTCCATGGGACACATATTCCAAGTTTAATTGTGGGCAAACATTATAGTGGGCATCACTTGTGGTTTAATTAATGGCTATGGAAAGTGGAAAAGAGGAAATAAGTGACATTTAATTATGAAAATAAAGGAAAATAAGAGAAAAGGAAGGTGAAGAGACACAAATTTGCATGCAAGAAAAATTAGAGGAAAAATGAAGGAAAATGAAGAAAAAAGGAGACATCAATAATAAAACGGCATAAGAGAAACAATTCACAAATTTTGGGTCATTGCAACATTTTGAAAGTTTGGAGTTTAGCTCTTGTTCAATTCTCTTATACACTCTTGCACACTTAGAGAATCCTTGGAGAGTTGTAGCAATCACTTGGATTGGAGAAAGAAATCAGAGGAAAGTAAGGGAGTGCAAGGAGATATTTGGATCAGCAACTACAATAGGGATACTTTTCTAGTAATAGGTTACATATGTGATTTCCTTGCTATTTTTTGGATGCATGGTATATGCATGTGGTTACTTGGTTATGTGTTATCATTGGCATGGATATTTTCCTGGATTGGAAATGGTTTCAGCCTCTCCTTGCCATTTCTTGGAAAACCATGGTGTAGTGGGTTCCCCATTTGGTTTTCTGATTGGTTCTCAAGTTCCCTATGGTTGTGGGTTGGGAAACATTCTCTGGAGACCTAAAACAACTGAGGTTCCCTGAAGGTCATGAGTTGAGACGGGAGATATTTGGAGCCCTGTAACAACTTTGGTTCCCTAGAGGTTGTGGGTTGAGTTACTAGTTCCTGGAGCCCTAATCAACTTGGGTTGAAACCAATCTAGTTAATGCTAGTGATTTCTGGACCGTATAGGTGAGATCACTATGCTTAAGGCTTGAGGTGGTTTGGCCTCTGGAAGCCCTAGTTTGTTTTATTTTGGTTTAACCTATATGATCCCACATTCATTCTTGTAATACGACACAACAGTGATTGTATGAAAGAGAGATTTGGTTCATCCCAATCTATGGTCAGGAATTTTCCTCTTTTAATATGAGATATTTTCCTATTATGATCTATGAGAACTTGTACTATTTATCATGATGATATTATGTTTGATTTTTCATATTTTCTATTATAGTTATATGTTGTTTATATGCATGGTTTTATAATGTACTCTAGCTATGGATCTTGTTCATGATTTGATAATTTATTGGATGGTCGATTAAAGCATGAAATAACAAGTGTTGTTGCAACTAGCTTGAGACGGCATAGATCCTTTTTGGTGATTCTCATATGAAGTTTAGAAGTTTATGATCCTCTATTCATTCATGACCTGTAGCTTCCATGTTTACTACCTGTTTAACAAAATTCCTATCTTGCATTAGGCATATCTAGGTCAAGATATTGCTCCACTTTTGACTTTTTAGCATTGTTATCCTCATTGTCATAATTCTGGAAAGTTACAGGAAGTTTTGGGTAGTGGTTTGGAGGCTATCCTAAAAAGTGGTATAGATCTCATGACGGCATGCACAAAATAATTGATTTTGGGTCATAACCGCATGGAGACATGGTTGTGGGTGTGGTTGTGGCCTCCCAACTATATGCATCCAATGTTATGGTTGTGGTTGGGGAGTAAACCTAGTCAAACGAAAGTTCCAGCTCAGGTATTAATCACCTGGGGTGGTTAGGGTCCTCAGTGATCTTATATAGTTTTTAAGGGATGTCAATCTTCTTTCGATTTGTAGGCCCCACTTCCATAATCAAAACTTGGAGGTCGGGTCATATCATAATGACACTCGGCTCATGTTTACCGTGGAGAGCATGTAAAAGTGTGTAAATGTGGGAAGGGTAGTTATATATATAGTTTTATATTCACTTATTTATAATTTCACCCAAAACAATTAAAACTAAAGTAAAATAATATAAAAATAAAGTACTATAATAATAATAATGGTAATTTATTTTTAAATTTATGGTAAATCTAGATGATAAATTTGTGTATGAGAACTTCTTATTTGTGGGATATTTTTGGAATAATATTGAAGGGGGGGTGAATTAGTGTTTTGAATAATCACAATATTTTAATTTTCTCTTACTGATTTCTATACATGAATTTAATGAACCCAAGTAGCGTATACACGTAGCTATATTTAAACAAACTTGCATATGTCCAAAGATATTATTATGCAGATAATTATTTACTTAGGTCAGTGCATAATTCATTCATCAAATGTTTAGTAAGCAGTAAGCATGTGCAGTAAGAACAGAATAAATCATCACACATTAACACCGTGATTTAAGGTGGAAATCCAATTCAGGAGAAAACCACCGTTGTTGTCATCTTTGTCTTCAATATTTATTATAAAGAAAACTGCTTACAATATTGTATTGGCACAGAATCATACCAGCACGCAGGCACCCACCTACAAAAGGCTTTAACCTTCTCTCGTTCTCTAGATTCTATTGGAAGGGAGCTCCAACCCCCTGATCTTGTTTACTAGCTACCATTGGAAGGGAGCTACAACCCCCTACATCTTGTTTACCAACCACTCCTAGAAGGGAACTAATTCCCCCTGATCTCATTTACCAGCAACCATTGGAAGGGAGCTACAATCCCCTCACTGAAGGCTTCAACCCTCAGCACCACTGCAGACTATGTTTCATCAATTTTCACACTGGATCCAAACAACTTCAACACACCACAACTTGTAGGCATCTTTTCATCATATTTTCAGACTGTATCCACTCCACACATTTAAGCTCAAAGAAAATACATCAAACTGAAACTCATAACCATATTAATTCATTCACTGAATCATCAATCAACCAACCAACTACTGATCTTTATTAATAATCAACTAGCAGCATAATCAATATTCAAACAACCCAGATTTGTATGAAGAAATCATTGACAGACAATAGTAAAACAACAAAACAAATCAGACATATCCTTATGTACACTTTAGAAAAACCCTAGATCCCATACGCACTTTCTCTTAACTGAACCTGTGTATATACACGCTATTACAGAGAAGAACCTGCATATAGATCTGCAATTATTTCAAGACTGCAAAAAATATTCAAAATAAATAATCATCTCAGATCTTACCCTTCACTTTAGCAAACTTTCGCTAGATCATAGATCTAAAAATTTTATAAACAGATCTATCAAATACATATTCATTTCAATTCTAGAGATCCTGATCCATCATTGTATTCAAAGTGCATTATTACTTCAGATCTATCAATAAAATGTAGCCCATTCCATGCAGATATACTTCAGAGAGAAGTATTCATTCAATACCCAAACACATGCCATTCTTTGCACTATGATCTTCATCTCCTTATATATGTTTAGCCTTTACCAATACCATGAGCCAAAACCACACAACTGTCGATGGTATTCTTCGACGGAATAAATTTAGACGACACAATTCTCAATATTGTGGGATAATACCATGGTAATGCCCCCTAGTATCATAATTTTAGAGCGCAAAAGGTATATGCGACTTGGCTTCTTCATACCTGCATGTATACATGACTTCTCTTCATAAAAATTGTGTATATACTAATTCTAGATGTATACACGGGTTGTATACCAACCTATGTATGTACGCAGGTTGCCTTCATCAAACCTGCATATACGTTGTGACATATTACAGTTATCATTTCTTTGATCCTAATTGGATTTCCTTTCTCTGCCACATCTTAACTAACCTATAGGTACATTATTCTCACATATTTTGGTTATCAAGGACAACTCATTAAGTAGGTTTCCATCAAGGACAACATATTTCATCGTATTGCCAAAAATCTTCCCCTTTGGACTTGATGGAAACCATGATGGTGTTTTATAACTACAATAGATAGACACATTAAACATAAACATTATTCAAACACCAATATACTCTCCCCCTTTGACATCAAGGGAAAAGGGAAGATCAATACATAAACATAGTTTCTCTTTCCTTGTAGAAAGAAGAGCTATGTAGATCTGATGTGCAGTGAATTGACCATGATCCCTCCTGAGTTCATGGTGAATCTTTAGATATATTTTTCAATGAATTACATGACTCTATAACTCAACCGAGTATGACCTTTCTTATCACCAAAGGCTCGTACTTACATCAGTGCTCCAACCAAGTGGAATTACATATTTGACTCAACTACCCAACCAAGTGGGTTTACTAATTTAGACTCAACTACCGAACCAAGTGGGTTTACAAATTTGAACAAGTCCTTACATGACTAAATATAGCAATTTTACATCATAGGTCTCAACATGACCTTTTCATCAAATAACATATATGAATTTGTATAACCAAGACCAAAAGATCTCAAGAGAGAGATCATAATTCAACAACCAACATAATGCCAACAATGCATTACTCTCAGAAAGGCTAATTCTCCCCCTGAAACTGTGCTCATGTTCTTGAGTTGTCTCACTATTTTTCTTATCAGAGAAAAGCATACACAACTGTCCTCAACGAAACTCGCCTGTATATGTGCCTTTATTTTATACAACCCACGTATAGTAAGTGAAATACTGGAAATTTCACATCTCCATCTAAACTTATACATTATGTACCTGTGTTCTGTTTGTCACATCACATATAATTTTAGTAATAAATACAACCAGAATTACTAAACCAACCTTGGGAATCACCATATATTGCTCCCCTTGTGATGATACATTATTGATTCCTATAATGTATTTCACATTACTCCTGCAGTCATTATGAGAAGTAAACTTTAGAAACAGATGACTGCAGTAGGGTCAATATTCCCTACGTTTTTGACCGGTGCTTCTTCTCTTAAAATCTTTTCTTGAAATTTCTTATTGTGTGCTGGAAATTCTCCAATTTCTCAGATATGTTCATCATACTTAACCTGCATTCCTTTTCTACATGCCCATACTTGTTACAAAAATAACATCTTATGTGACCAGAAAAGGGAGTAGAGGAATCATAATATGTTTGTATAATCTTTCCTCTATTGCAATCAACCACTTTATAACCAAAATTGCTGCATGAAAAATAATATCCCTTAAAGAAACCCGAGTACCTGGGAGCCGAAGGTCTTTCTGAGTAGTGTCTATCTGATTGTGATCGAAAAATTAAGCTTCTAAAATTGGCTACAACATGTCCATAATTATGACATAAAAATCATTCAACATTATTGATCAAAGGAGAGAATCGATTGATACTTCTATTTTTAGGAGCAAATTATTTCCTTTGACAATTCATGATTGTTGGTTGAATTTTTGTCTTTTTAAACACTTCAAGTTTTTCATTGATATCCTTTGAACCTTTAGCATTGTCTTGTGAACTAGATTCTCCTTTAATGGTTTCATGAAAAACAAAACCAAATTTAATAGAAGGAGACCTTTGACTACTAAGAATATTATTCAGAATCTTAGTACTATCTTGAAACCTCAAGTGTTTATGCTTTTCTTTTAATTTGCCTTTTAAAATGTTTACCTCAACCTCCAATTTTTGGCGCTGCTTCTTCATACTTTCTTATACCCTTCTTCCTTCTTCTACATGCTCATTAAAAGTTAGAATTTATTCTTTCAACTCATTTTCTTGTTCTTAAAATGTTTTTATAAGTTCTTCATTCCTCTTTTTTTTTTCTAGATCTTCCTTAAGAGAGAGATGATTTCTACTTCAAGTCCTTCACTGTCATTGGTTGCTTCATCCTGCAGCCTTTGATACTTGTTTATTTGTTCTTTGTTTAGTTTCTCAATTTTATTTATTTCTTGTAATTGTTCATTCAATCTAGAAATCATATCTTTGTAAATAGTTTCCGTCTCATTAAATAAAATATGTTGATCTTCAACTTTAACCTTGAGATTTGCAATTACTGCTTCTAGATCCATAACATTGTTTCCACTTTCGTATTCACTATCTTCAACATTTCATGCACAGGGAAGTGAATCAAAATAACAATAATCAATACATGTTTCATATTCTTCATTTTCTGCTGAACACCTTTTTTGAGATATATTATTTCTTTGAGTAGCCTTCTTCTTTTGCTTCCTTCCCATTGTGATGGATCTGCTTCAAGAGATAAAGCTTCTTCAGAAGGACTTGCTATGATACCAATTTTTGGGAAAAATACTAAGAGGGGCGGGGGGGTGAATCAGTATTTTCAATAATCAAAATCTTTTAATTTTCTCTTATTGATTTCTATACGCGACTTTAATGAACCCAACTAGCGTATACACGCAGCTATATTTAAACAAACTTGTGTATGTCCAAAGATCTTATTATGTAGATAATTATTTACTTAGATCAGTGCATTATTCATTCATCAAATGTTTAGTAAGCAGTAATATTGTGCAGTAAGAACAGAATAAATCATCACACATAAGAAACACACATGAACATCAGGATTCAAGGTGGAAACCCAATTCGAGAGAAAACCACCGTTATTGTCCTCTTTGTCTTCATTATTTATTATAAATAAAAATGCTTATAATCTTGAATTGGTGCATACTCATACCAGCACGCAGACACACACCTACAGAAGGCTCAAACCTTCTCTCATTCTCCAGATTCTACTGGAAGGGAGCTCCAACCCCCTGATCTCGTTTACTAGTTACCACTCGAAGGGAGCTATGACCCCCTACATCTCATTTACTAGCCACTCCTGGAAGGGAGATACTACCCCCTGATCTCGTTTACCAGCAACCACTGAAAGGGAGCTATGACCCCCTCACTAAAGGCTTCGACCCTCAGCACCACTGCATACCATGTTTCATCAATTTTCACACTGGACCCAAACAACTTCAACACAACACAACTTGTAGGTCTCTTTTCATCAGATTTTTAGATTGGACCCACTCCACACATTTAAGCTCAAAGAACATACATCAAACTGAAACTCATAACCATATTAATTCCTTCACTGAATCATCAATCAACCAACCGACCACTGATCTTTATTTATAATCAACTTGCAGAACAATCAGTATTCAAACAAACCAGATTTGTATGAAGACATCATTGACAGGAAGCAGTAAAACAACAAAACATATCTGTTACACCATTTTTTGGTCATCTAACATATTATAATTAGATGGACCCAAGTACACCATGTAAGACCAATTTTACCCTAAGTAAAATTGCTTTCACTATGTGAAATAACTTAGTAAAACACCTTTATTAAGTTGTTTATGGTCTAAACAGGAAACCCCAAAAGGAAATAATAAACAAATCTATATTTGTTTATATTTCCTCAAGGAATAATTAGTTAAATATCAATTTAATTATTATTTCTGGTCATATTTAACCCAAAACAAGGAAATCAATTAAATAAATCCTTATTTATTTGATTATTTCCTAGGAATAAGTTATTTAATCCTTATTTAAATAACATTCCTAGTTAAATTTGACTAAATCATTTATAAATAATTAAATAAATAATTATTTATTTAATTATATTTCCATCATTTCCTTAAAATAATAAATAAATCATTTATTTATTTATTATTTATAAATAAAGGATTTGACCCAAGTCAAAAATCCTTTTCCCTCCAATAAATATAACAAAATATTCCTAAAAGGTGGTTCTAGAACTTGAGTAATAATATTTTATTCATGCACCAAGTTCTAGAATACCCTAATATTTTGTTATAAATAGAAGGGTTTTATCATTCATTTGTCACCTTTCATTTGCATTAGATCACTCTGGATCTATACTCTTGGTCTGACTTTGAGCCATTATCATTGTCACATTCTCCATTATTTTCTTTGTGAGCTCCCTTTGAGTTCTATGTTTGTCTGGGTTTTCTACACTAACAAGAGAGAGAAATTTTAGATCTGAGATGCTGAGGACTTTCAAGAACCCATCCCATTGAGGAGAATTGGAAACACCTTTCTTGTTTTCCTCTCAGGTGCCCCTTTAATATAAAAATTCTTTCAAACATATTGTTCTTGTCTTATCTATTGCATGCATGGAGCAACATTTCATGTTTACTTCTTAATGTCTTTTTATGCATAGATCTGGATTTGTGCAGCTTTGTTTGGATCAACTAACTGCAGATTTGAAGATATTCGCAGCCATAATTGATGTTAGGGCTATTTGTTATGCGTAGCTAAAGTGGTATTTTTCCGACAAAAGATTCATACTAACAATTGGCGACTCCACACGGGTTTTATTTTGTGACCACTGTCGTTTTATATATTCCTGCATATCCAGCTATTTCAGACCCTAGGGTTTCTCTTCAGTTTTTTTTTCCTATATTTATGGTGTTTTTCCCCTTTAAAACCCTTAAACATTAAAATTCTTAACTTCCTTGTGTTTCTGGCCCTATTGCGCAGGTGACAGACATCAGTCACAGCTGAGATGAATTTTTTTTCTGAAATCTGCTGGCGAGAGACCTGGATCTACAAGTCGCACTTATCAACCCAAAACCTGCGACCTGGCCTAGAGGGCACACTTTTTTGCCCCAAAATTGCGACCTGGACTGAAAACAGGTCAGAACCTGCGACCTGCACTTTTTTCTGCACTTTTCCAGCAATTTTTCTGGGTTTTTCTGAAGCTTCTGTCAGGGTTTTCCAGCCTCTGTCTCCGCCCGTTTAGACCTTTTTCTGATCTGTTCTACTCAACTAAGTGGGAATCTTGCCCCTTAGGGCTTTAGTACCCTCCACTTTTTGTGGAAGAGTTTTAGCTATTTCAGATGTCTGAATTTTCAGAGTTTCAGCCTTCTTCTTTTCAGATCTGACACCTCCTTTTTAGATCCCTTTTAGATCAGCTCTTCTCCCTTTCAAATAACCTCATATGGTTTTGTTTGGGTTTGCCTCTAGGGTCACCTCCTTATCCCTTCTACCTTTAGCTGATTTCCTCCTTTGTTGCAGCAACCTTGCCTCTGTCTCTTTGCTATTTTCTGCACCTTTTTTCAGCAGAATTCTCCTTTAGATCCCTGTCCCTCCTGACCTTAGATCTATTGGCTTCTTTTTGTGCATTTTGACTAGATTTTTTCCCTCTTTTAGACTAGTTTTGAGAGACTCACATTCTTGGGTTAGATCGATGCATTGTTAGCTGTTAATTTCCTGTTATTTCAGAATTATTTACTATTCTCTGTAGATTTATTTTCAGTTACGCATCACACTTTTTATTTCACTCTCAAAACGTCTGGGTTTAAAAATTAAAATCAACACACGCCACACACTGACCCTAAGTGAAGAAGAGCCTGGTTAACACCACCTGGCAAAGACTTTAAAATCAATTGACACTGCACCTCTCTACCCTTGTTTCAACTTTGCCTCACTTGATTCTGCACCTCCCTGCCTTTGTCGGTTATTCTTCTTCCCATCATCATTGTGCCTCCAAGGCGTTTATCCCGGAGACTTCTTGGCCTTCACCCTCAGTTTCCAGTTGGTTGACTTACTCTCTCCCGTCGTCGTCGAGTTATTCCTCCCCTGAGTCCGCACTTCGACTCTTCTTCTAATTGTTCGGGTTCTCCCCCTATTACCTTCACCATGTCTAGTTCAAGACCTAACGCTAGCAACCCTGGTCCTACTGCTGGGTCTGTTACTAGTGGAACCACCACGGGAAATACCTCGACTAATCCTTTTCTCCCTTATATGGCTGGTCTCAGTCTCCCCGATTTCAATCAGTTGATCAACGATCCTATCCACCACGATGTTAGTTGGCCTGCTATGCCAACCAAGTTCCCCTCTGACATTCTCAAGTTCGAAGGCCTTGCTAGTGAAGATCCCTCCAACCATATCCGATCTTTCCACATGTGGTGTTCCTCCAACTCCATTACTGATGATTACATCTGTCTTAGATTGTTACAATGCACGCTTACCGGCGAAGCTTCTAAATGGTATGTTGATCATACCTCCTCTTCCCATACCACCTTTGCGACCATTTCCCAAGCCTTCTTATCTTATTTCCAGCTCCCTCTCTGATACAACACTGGTACCGAGCTCTTGACTTCTTTCCATCAATCATCTTCGACTCGCCTTTCTTCTCATTTCCAAGAATGGCGGAGAAGAAGGAGCTTATATCAAGCTTCCACCTTTGAAGATCGGGTCTCTATGTACTGGTTCCTTCGCTCTCTCTTACCTACCATTGACAAAGATGTCACATACCAGTTCCCTCAAACTGAAGAAGCCGCCCTCCAAATAGCCTTGAAATATGACCTCATCTATGCTCAATCTGGTTATGTTTATACCATCCTTCCTGACCTTCCTAAACCTGGTGGCGCTAATGCCCCAGGGCATCTCACTCTACCGACAGTATCGTTGGAGCTCTTTCACCTACCTACGCTCAACCTCCTATGGGCTATGGTTTCCCTTCGGGAGGGGCCAACACCTCTAGCACTTTCCCTCCTCCAGGTAGCATGTATCCAGGATACGGCATGCCTCCTCCTTTTGCTCACCCTCCTGCTTACCTCAATGTTTCCCATCCTAACCCTTATCCTTACCCACAGCCTGGTGTCCCAGCTCCTCTAGCATTTGAACCTCCAACTCCCTTTCCTTCTCAACCCCCGCAACAACAACTACTACCCCCTCCGGGGCAAGTATTTGCACAGCAGGGTGCGACTAATCCTCTTTCTTCTCAAAGAAAGCGGAAAGGCAATCAAAATCAATCTTCCCCTGGTAATAATGGATCCAATCCTCCAAGTATTGATTCTAACACTTCTAACCAGCCACAGGGCTCTCAGCCCAAGCCGGACAGGCCTCTTCGCACCAATAAGCCTTGTTCGTGTTGCGGTGTTTACGGTCATTACACTCACGATTGTCCCCTATTACCATAGATGCGGTAGATGTGGGAGTCTTAGGCTACATTACGGGGATAGCATACCTCCCCTACTGTTCCCCCCAATGTGGCTACTTCTCAACCAGCTGTGTTTACCGATCCTTTTCCTCAATAAGGGTTTGTGGCTACTCAACCACCTCATGACCCGATAACCACTCAACCTTCCCCTTCTGGTTCCTCCGATTACCAGATTCTCATGATGACTTCTGACCAACCTCTCACCATATACCTTAACCTTCAAACTCGGTCTTGTCAGTACCCCATGCCTCCCGCTCTGTCTGTCCCCGAGTCACCTTCTTCAGGTCCTACAGAGCCTCTTTCAACACCAAATGGTCCTTTGCAGATCCCTCAACCCAAAGTTGAGGTCCCTATAAAGGTTCCTAAAGGCCCATTACGCCGAAATGCTACTTCTAGTCGAGCTGCTCATTCGTATAGCATAGTAGATGATTTGGCACAGTCTCCTGCTTCCATTTCAACACTGGAACTCCTCCAGTCATGTCCTTCTCAAAAGAAGGCTCTACTATCTGCCATGGGCACTATAGATCTTGCTAATGACCAATTGATTGTTTTCAATGCCCGCCAATCAGATCATCCTCCTCTTCCTGCTTCTATTGCTTTCCAAATCCTAGTCAAAATCCGAAACGCTAACATAGCTCGGTGTATTATTGACAAGGGGGCATCTACTTGTGTGATGTCTGATTCGATTTGGAAACAACTCGGATCTCCTGAGCTGCCCCATTCCACCATCACCCTTCGTGCATGGGATGGCCATGCCTCCCAGCCTATTGGCCTCTTCCGTAATTTCCTATCACTCTTGTGGGCAAGAAAGTTTTCATTGACGTCGAAGTCATCGACGCCCCCTCTTGATTATAACATTCTTTTGGAGCGTAGCTACACCTATGCCATGTCTGTTGTCCCATCTGCAGTTCATCACAAGATAGTTTTCCCTCATAATGGATAGTCACTATAGACCAGTTGACATATCATGAGCCAAAATCTCAGACCTCCGCTGAGTCGATCATCTCTTCTATAGCCAATAAGCACACCATAAATTCTTTTACCAGTGTCTCCCCCGGTGTCTACAAAGACTCCTCCTTGCTTGGAACCTTCCCTGGTCTTCCTCCTCCTCTTGTCTCTGATCCCAGCTTAGCGAATGCTTGCATGATGCAATCATCTTGGGCTGACCTTAAGCGGCCCGCTTTGGATAGTCAGCAACCTTAACTTCACCCATCGCAACCCGCTCCTAGCCCTTCACCTCAGCTGGCTGAACCTCTTCTGTCTGAACCTTCCCATCCAGCTAGTACCCATGAGCCTCTCTACCCTCCTGGGTCGGTTCCCCTAGGTCTCAACCATCTGGGAGCCGTGCCTCCTAGCCATCACCCCGCCAGTCATATACCTTTCCTTGCTCCCCCTCCCGGAGTTTATTCGATCCCCATCATGGTAACCCTTTCCCTCCCTAATTTGACCCTGGGAATACCTGTCTGGTATCTTAATCCGCCAGTCGAGACCCCGCCAGGTCACCCAAAACCATACCTTGCTTTGACACCGGTTCAACCGATTCCCTTAGCTTCTTCCATCGCTACAGTGCCACCAGCACCTCAACAATACCATTCTCCTGTTGTGCCAGCTACCAGGAAGAAAGGCAAAGCTCGCAAGGGGGCATCCAACGACATGGCCACCTTGACTATTCCTACCCCTCCTCCACCTGCCAAGCCTTGTGCCTTGTGTGATGGCGTCGGTCATGCCACCCATACTTGTCCTGAATTGCCCCGTATAAAACCCATGGTTAAAGTCGCGTTTCCTAAGTCTACGGTCCCTGAATCCTCTATTTCTTCCTCGTCCGCAGCTAAGAACCCAAAAAATCTTCGCACCAAAAAACCCTGTGCTCTGTGTGGTGTCCATGGCCATTATTCCCACCATTTTCCTCACGTGACGCATTACCAAGCTTCCTTAGAGGTCATTCACGAGTATGAAGTTGAGAAAAATCAATCCGCCTCCACCATCCTCACGCAGTATGCCTCAGGTCAGCTTGAGGATCCCCCTACTACCATTGACATTCCCCCCTTGATGTTGAAATGAAAGAACCCGCTGCCCCCATCCTCTACCTATCATCATCCGTGCGACCCTCGGAGTACATTCCCTCCGAATCCACTCTATCTATTTTGCTTGATCCCCCTTCGTCAACATTCTTGGGCTCCACATCCTTTGATCATCTTTTTACTTGTTCTTCTGTCATCCCCCATGATGATCCGTATGTGAGATTTTCTTCCCATGTTGATGATTTAGGTAGCTTTGCAGCATCATGTGGTTTCCTCGACCTTTTCTTTCCCACCCATCACCAGGATGATACCATCCGTATCTATGATGTTCTCTATAGCATGTGCTCCAGTCATTTCTCCCATAGCCCTCATACATCACCCTCTAGTCGGTCTATGAGTCATAACCATCCTACCCAGACTAATCCCTCCCATAGTTGTCATCTGATGTCCACTCTACACTCACGCTGCCATCATTACTCTTCCTCCTCCCATTTCTTGTCTTGTGACACTATTTTGCAGGACCTCCCGTCCACACATTATATTGGCTATGCCGATGGGGCTAGTCACTATTCCCGGAATCTAGCCTCGGCAGCTTGGGCCATCTTTACCCCCTTGCATACCCTCGTTCTCTCTAATGGGGTCTGCATTGGTAATGCCACCAATAATCAAGCCAAATATGATGCAGTATGTGGCCTCTTAGCCGATGCCCTCTCCCATCGCATCCTCCATCTGCACATTTGTTTAGATTCCCTGCTTCTTGTCTTACAACTCAATGGTGTCTATCGTGTGCATAATCCTATCCTGTTTAGACGATATTTACGAGCGAAACTTTTGATACGGGAATTTCAATTCATTACTTTCAATCATGTACCTAGAGGACAAAATCACTATGTATATAACATTGCAAACCATGTTCTAGATTGGAATTTATCACACACAAGAAAATAACATTCAAAATACATCTTCATAATATATATCATATAACATGTTTTTAGAGTCCATCTGCTCTGATACATCTGACATGCCCATAGCATGTTACAAAAAACAAAACTCAAAACTGGGGGGCACCACTTTCCCCTACATACACACTAGGGGGCACCACCTGCCCCACATCTACTCACTCTCTGGAGGATCTCAAGCCAATGGCTCTGCCCCCACAGCTCGTAGATCACGCACAGTCTGACTGGCCATCGCCATGCGCCGCATGACGCCTCGCCATTCCGAAGGTAGACCAATACATAGCTCTATGTACTGGTCATCTAAGTCTTGCCATCCCTGCTCCGTAACACCGGTAAGCAGCCCCTCACATCTACGATGGATTTCCTCTAGGAGGATGGCCATGTCCTCATTCTGGGCCGTTCTCGATCCACTAGCACCTGCAGTCCCTACTACTGCAGGTCGTCCCATATATCCGGCTGGTTTCACCGGAGCTATATCTGCATATCAAAAGTATAAAAATCAGTACCACATACACTATTCACAAACTTTAACATGCACATAAAAGATTAGTTACTTGTCACTTACCATCAAGCCCCCATACTCGACCACGCGGCAGTGGCAAGTCTGGATATCCACAATAACTCATCCCACTATAGGGATAGTCATCTATGTATAACGACATCTGATCCCAATGGGCAAATAACTCCAGTCGGAACACCCACCCAACCACCCCTCCTCCTCCTCTACATAGTAAGTGCCCCCAACAGCACATCGTGGGTTCCCTCAGACCCCCATCTGATAGCTATACACGAGGTCGCAAGGTCGGGATCTTCTCAAAAAAGGAGCACAGTATAGTCCCATACGAGCAATCATGGTTCACTTGCTGCTTGCAAAGCGACAACTGTCGTTTCAACGACACCATCATCATTTGGGCCCACCCATAGTAGGTCCCGCTCAACACTGATTCCACAATCATCATCTGCCCTCCAGTGATGTGATGGAGCGCTTGGCTACCCAGGATTCGCAACACTACTGCCACCACGGCACGGGCCTCTAATCTCTCTAGATCCCCAATCGGTATCCGAGTCCCTTTGACTTGGAGGCCTGGTCGACAATGCCGCTCTACAAACTCCATAATGTTACACCCCCGTGGTAACACTGGTTATGTATTTCCCACTATCCCTAATGGTGGGAGACCAATCAAGAAATATAAATCCTGGACTGTCAATTTGATCCTGTGCCCCTGCACTATAAATACCTCATGATATGGATCCCAATAACTGACAATCCAGGCCAACAAGGGCTCCCCATATCTCATCAGAGGGTTCTCCACAAATTTCAGAACCCAAACCTGGTCAATGCATGACGGACACTCTGATCTGCTTGGATTTCCGACCGTAATGTACCCAGGTCTCTCTCTCTCCACTTAATCTGTATATCTGCCATTTCTGCACAAAAACATCATCTTTGTCAGTATATAGATAGGAAAAGCTACATTCAATTACACAAAACCCGACTCTCAGCCCACAACAGCACCGAAATCAACTCCATCTGACAGGTCGCACTTTTCGGCCAAATTCTGTGACAGGTCACACTTTTCAGGCCAAAAACCTGCTTCCCAGGTCGCATTTTTTGGCCCAAATAGTGCGACCCGGCTGTGAAGATGAGGGAGGGTCTGTTCTTGATATTTGGGACCCTAATCTGAACTTTCAATCCATCAAAAAGAAATAGTAGGATTAGGCCTCTTACCTGCAACTAACGGATCTTGATTCCAACGGTCAATTTATCCGCTACGATCGCTACAAGATTTAAGTCCTTCTCTCCTCTCCACATTCACCACAGCTACACAAGCAAATAAATGCATTTGGAGGGAAAATGCCTTATTAGAAGAGAAACTCCTGATTTTTCTTTCGCCCGCTGCGACCAAACTATAGACCCGTTTGACACACTATCTATACCATTGGAAAGCTCTCACCGAGCACTCAAATGGGTATCTATTAGTTTTTCATGATTTGGTACCTCATCAGGACATATTTTCTCCACGAAGGGTCCATTCACCTCTCCTTCAAATCGGATGTCCTCACTTACAACACTTGCATTTGGGGCACCACTTTGCCTCCATACTTGTACTTGTTCATGTTGATTTTCGTCATGAGCTACCCTCTTGCACTCATGTTTTTATGGTCCCCCATCGGACCTTTACTGTGTGGCAGCACCATCGAGTCACCCTTGTTTAGAGCATCCAAGTTGAGTCAGCTTCCGAGTCCCTTTGTACCCCACTATAGTCCTTCATCCCTCATTGATTGGTCCATCTCTCGTGTCGCACACGATGGCATTCAGTCCCACCATCCCCTATCCCTCCTGATATTGTTTTCGTCACTGCCAAGTCATCCATGCCCTTTATGCTCTAACAAGGGAATTCGTCCATCCGTTACTCAGTATCCCCCATTTCATCATCATCATTAGTGTTAGTCTGTCAGTCGCTCTAATATTTTCTCTTGTTCCTTAGTTGAGGATCCCTTATTGCCTCACCTATGGCGGACCTCCTTCTGTCGACATTAGCTCATTCACTCCAGAAGACAAGTCTAGAGGGTGGTGTACCTTGGTTCCAGCTTCTCCACTTGTTCGATGCCTCGAATCAGGCAAAGGGGTTTCTCATTACCCTTTGATTTTATTGTTTCTCCACTCCAACTCCTTTCAGCATGATTGAGATCCGTATAATTTATGGTCCAGTGATGCAGCAACAGCTATTGGTGATTCCCGGGTGTGTGTGAGATGTCTCAACCCTCATGCGGGGGTGGCCCTGCAGGTATCCCCCCACATGCCTGGATGACCTATTCATTTCAGCCTTCGATGTAGCTCCATATATTTGATGATGCTAGCCTTAGCCACTTGCAGCACCTCTTTGATTTGCATGTATCAGTCAGATTTTGTGAGCCCTTCCCCGTTTATAGGGGGCATTTGGGTTGTATTTGTATCTCACGTACTCAGATATTATTGTACAAGTCCTGGCTGTTATCCCACGCACAACATGTATGTGGGATCATCATTCTATCTTTTATTTGGCTTGTGTTTATGCCAGCACGTACTTTATAGTTTGGTTCCTTATTTACTGGACACACTATTCTTTTGTACTTTGTCTCGGCAGGCATAGGTATGCCTCCCCTTCCGCCTTTAGCACAGGTACCATCTCATAAAAAGAGACTTGTTGCACCTGTAAGTCTTGTCTCCTCGGGGTCTAGTCCTTTAGCACATTATACTACCTTACATTTATCTCTCTGACTTCCCTCTTGATGTCTGGTGATTGAGTTCTTACAACGTACTTCGATTGTATGATTTGCTCCTAACACTCGTACGCTGGGGGGCAATCTATTACACCATTTTTTGGTCATCTAACCTATTATAATTAGATGGACCCAAGTACATCATGTAAGACCAATTTTACCCTAAGTAAAATTGCTTTCACTATGTGAAATAACTTAGTAAAACACCTTTATTAAGTTGTTTATGGTCTAAACAGGAAACCCCACAAGGAAATGATAAACAAATCTATATTTGTTTATATTTCCTCAAGGAATAATTAGTTAAATATCAATTTAATTATTATTCCTAGTCATATTTAACCCAAAACAAGGAAATCAATTAAATAAATCCTTATTTATTTGATTATTTCCGAGGAATAAGTTATTTAATCCTTATTTAAATAACATTCCTAGTTAAATTCGCCTAAATCATTTATAAATAATTAAATAAATCATTATTTATTTAATTATATTTCCATCATTTCCTTAAAATAATAAATAAATCATTTATTTATTTATTATTTATAAATAAAGGATTTGACCCAAGTCAAAAATCCTTTTCTCTCCAATAAATATAACAAAATATTTCTAAAAGGTGGTTCTAGAACTTGTTTAATAATATTTTATTCATGCACCAAGTTCTAGAATACCCTAATATTTTGTTATAAATAGAAGGGTTTTCTCATTCATTTGTCACCTTTCATTTGCATTAGATCACTCTGGATCTATACTCTTAGTCTGACTTTGAGCCATTATCATTGTCACATTCTCCATTATTTGCTTTGTGAGATCCCTTTGAGTTCTATGTTTGTCTGGGTTTTCTACACTAACAAGAGAGAGAAATTTTAGATCTGAAATGCTGAGGACTTTCAAGAACCCATCCCATTGAGGAGAATTGGAAACACCTTTCTTGTTTTCCTCTCAGGTGCCTCTTTAATATAAAAAAAATTTCAAACATATTGTTCTTGTCTTATCTATTGGATGCATGGAGCAACATTTCATGCTTACTGCTTAATGTCTTTTTATGCATAGATCTGGATTTGTGCAGCTTTTTTTGGATCAACTAACTGCATATTTGAAGATATTGGCAGCCATAATTGATGTTAGGGCTATTTTTTATGCGTAGCTAAAGTGGTATTTTTCCGACAAAAGATTCATACTAACAATATCATACATTTCCTTCTGCACACTTTATAAAAACCCTAGATCCCATACGCACTTTTTCTTAATTGAAACTACATATATACATGTTTTTACAGAGACGAACCTGTGTATAGATCTGCAATTATTTTAGGACTGCACAAATCTTCAGAATAAATAATCAGCACAGATCTTCCCCTTCACTTCAGCAAACTTTCGCCAGATCATAGATCTAAACATTTCATAAACAGATCTAGCAAATACATATTCATTTCAAGTCTAAAGATCTTGATCCATCATTGTATTCATAGGTGCATTATTACTTCAGATCTATCAATAAACTGTAGCCCATTCCATGCAGATATACTTCAGAGAGAAGTATTCATTGAATACCCAAACACATGCCATTCTTTGCACTATGATCTTCATCTCCTTATATAATTTTATCCTTTACCAATACCATGAGCTAAAGCCACACAAATGTCAATGGTATTCTTGGACGGAATCAATTTAGATGACACAACGCTCAATACTGTGGGCTAATACCATGGTAATGCCCCCTGGTATCCTAATTTTAGAGCGCAAAAGGTATACGTGACTTGTCTTCTTCATACCCGTGTGTATACCCTACTTCTCTTCATAAAAACTGTGTATATACTAATTCTGGATGTATACACGATTTTCATATATAGCAACCTGCATATGTACGTGGGTTACCTTCATCAAACTGCGTATACATTGTGACATATTATATTTATCATTTCTCTGATCCTAACTAGATTGTCTTTCACTGCCACATATGAACTGACCTGTAGATGCATCATTTTCACATCTTTTGATTATCAAGGACAACTCATTAAGTAGGTTGCCATCAAGGACAACATATTTCATCAAATTGCAAATGGGATAAAGGATTCGTCTTCCTTATCGATTTGATTTCTAAAATTTACCAAAGTGTACATACTCTACCCGTATAAATTTAAACATATAACTTCTTAAGAAAAAACACATACTATTAATCATTAAACCACTCAAAAACTTAATATATTTTGAAAATATAAATAAAATATTATATATTTCTTATAAAATATTATATATATATATTTTTAAATATTATATATATATTTTTAAATGTTATAAGTCGTATTTTAATTTTGAATTTTCTATTTAAAAATCTATTATAATTTACAGTATTTTCCTATATATTTAGTTTATTTGCACATGAGGTTTATATATCATACTCGGTACATTTATTTATTATACGTATACTCATTTAGTTTGTGAATTATACTCATTATTATAAAATAATTAAAAGTGAAGTATTACATATAGATGAAATTTTAAGAGTGATGAAATTGGTTTGGGCATTCATTAATAATATATAGTTTTTTGAGTAGGCTATTCTTTATGCCCAACATAGAGTATTTTACCCTTTATAACATCATTCCTAATGCTCCAGGACCATCAATTGATTCTCCTCATTCAAATGTTATACCACATGCTAATAATATATTTGGTTACATATATATCGAGTAATGCGGTGAGCTACAAAATTAAATCATATGATTTTCTCATCACAAACCCCAGCCATGGTCTTTAGTACTCAAACTTCTATGGCCACTAAGCCATACATTACAATTACAATGGTAATCCATACATTGAAATTCCAATGTATGAAATAAAATGGATGATGCCACGATCTCATGCATAGAAAAATAAAATGGATGATTCCATCTCATAGATAGAATGTAGAGAAAACATCCATATCTATTGTGTATTAACTTCAAATAAGCACTTCATATGATGTCATAGAAGGTAAAGAAATGATCCATATTTATTTTGTATTAACCTCAAACGAGAACGTCATAATATCACAACGTACCTAATAATCACATGTTGATAGTTGACATCAAGCATGTACGTCAACTCATTAGAGAATTAAAATGAGATAATGCAAAACATGAAATTAAAGTCATGTAGAAGAATAAACTAGTTAGAATATAAGGGTGGTCTATATAGGGATTCAGCTTGAAAATTTTATATTTTCAATAAAATGAATGGTTTATATTTTAGGCCAAGGGAATATTTTTCATCTTATACATGATTGAATGGAAAATATGAAAGGTTTACCAATCTTTTTTTCAGTTTCTTAGGTCTTATCTTCTCTTTAATTTATTAGAAAGTAATTTTTGAAACATTGTTTTCATTATAATTTGTTTGTGAAATGTGGTTTTCATGAAAACAATTTGTTTGTGGATGGTTGTGATGTAGATTCATTTAAAATAAATAGTAAGGAGAAAGAAAGTGAAATGTCAATATTTAAAGAGGTTGTTA
Organism: Pinus albicaulis; assembly: GCA_034641835.2. NCBI lineage: Eukaryota > Viridiplantae > Streptophyta > Pinopsida > Pinales > Pinaceae > Pinus > Pinus albicaulis. The sequence goes on from JAXQQM020067667.1 coordinate 48,225, forward strand.
GTATCCTATGTTATAGTAGTCAAAAGCAAAGCTTATTCTTTTTTATTATTTTTGGTAAATTTGTAAAATTTTGCTATGATCTCTTAGAGACCAAGTTATTAGTTTTTTTAGAGAAGTGTGTGATCATATGATTGGTTTGAGTCTAAGTAGGGTTATGTTTAAAATGTTCCAAATAATGATGGAAATAGTTATTGATTCCCTAAGGTCTAAGTTTAGTAAGTTTAGGGGAATGTGTCAATCAAGTCATGAGTTAAGATCATAAAAATTTTGAGTTTTCATCATTAAGTCAAGTTCAGTGGTGCCTTTTCAAGTTAGTTGCAAGGTCGAGTCATCATATCATCATCATTACAAGTTTATTTTGTGCTCATCATTTGTGTTGCGCTTTCATGTTTGAATTTGGAACTAATCAATGTAAACAAAGGAGGTTTGGAATGTGTGGAAAGTGAAAAATGCATGCATTTGGCTCTCAAAAATTCATTGAACCAATTTCTCCTCCTCCTCAGATGTTCTAAACATACAAAGGAATTTGTTTCGCTTTATTTGCAAGGGACCCGATGCGCTTCTTCAAGCTGGAGGTTTTCCTATTACCACGACCATCACCAGGTTCCAATCTATCTTTTATATCATAATTCATGTTGTGTGTTGTTGGTTTCATCTTTGACAACCAAGGAGAGTGCCTAGAAGAGTGTGCAACCCCCATAAACTCTAAGTCATTTTTCTTTCTCGCTACACTTATGTATTGACAAATTCACTACATTTAGAAGAAAAAAAATGTTGCATTGTAGTCTGTGCATTGGGTTCTTGTAGTTTGAACTTTTTAATATAGGGGATTTCCATTCAAAGTTGTCAGCCATAAAATCTCATCTAAAACCTAATTTCATATTCATTGCGCTAAGTTGTTGAACACTATAATTGCATTGAGAAACCCTAGAGTTATCTTGTCAATGTAAGCTATGATCATACCAAGTAGGAAAATCATAGAGGAGGAGACATAGTCAAGTTTGAGCCTCAATATATTTCCTTGATAAAATCAGATCTAGAAATTAGGGCTGCATTTGAGCAGACTAGTTGCATTATATTTTGTGAAAAGATACAAGGTTACAGTGTTCAACTCACCAAAGAATATAATTTATGTTGAAAATCAACAAGAAAGTGTGTGTCTAATTTATTTTTCCCTTAAATAAATTAGACAATAAATTGTAATCTTATCTCATAACAACTTGTATTAGTTAATTAAGTTAGAAAGACTGAGTTAGCTCAAGAATTTTGAGTTGAGGGTCAAAGGTGAGGCATGTAGAGTGATTCTATTATTTTGGGGGTCCAGTTGCAATTAATGCACTAGTGTGGTGTAAGTGTAATCAGTTAACTCAAATTAATTGAGTTAAAATCAGTTTAACTAGGTCTAACTGAGTGATGAGCTAGTGAGAGGTCAAGTGAATTAAATTAGATTTAATTCACAAGTAGCGATATATCAGATAACTGATGATTTTCTATTATTATTTGCATGCATGTCAAATATGATGAAGACCTAGTTGAGACAAAGCTTAAAGGGAAGATAACTATCAGTGGTATTATTAGCAAACATCCCAGGTGCAGATATAAAGCAACAGGATGCTCATGAAGGATTGTGCACTCAAGGAAGGTTGGAATTCCTATTTAATAGGGATTTATTTTCCTAAGAATGGCATGAGCAAGGCAAGCTGAAGGTGCGTCGGAAATTGGCTATTTGTTTCTCTAATTTTTCCTAGATTAGTGTGAGACGATTGGTAGAGTGCATGAACTTATTGTGAGCAAGAATGCATTGTATTTCTTCATGATTCCTTGGCTTGTTATATAATAGAGATAGAGGGGTTTTGAGAAGTTTCTTTCCCCAGGAAAATCTTGTGTTGTGCGATTGATTTACTTATTTCTCTTACTTGCATGTGATTGATAAATCATGTTTTATATTACGCAAATATTGTAGAAGGATTCAGTATCTTGTTTTAGTGCATTTCATGATCGATTGAATCCATTGGTATAATTTATACATGGTATCAAAGTGCCAGGAATCACAATCAAAGAGAAGAAATTGAGTTTTTGTTGAATAGTATTCAAATTTGCAAATTCATTATTTGGAGCTAGCATTTGACCAAGATGTCTTTCACTGGCTTGAGACTCGAATATGCACTTGAGGGAAATTCAAACTATATTGCATGGAAGGACAGGATGGAGGCAGTATTGGAGGATAATGGGTTGCAGGAGTTCATTGACACTGATATTCCAGAACCCAATCAAGCAGATGATTTGCAACATGAAGCATGGAGGAAGAATGTTTCAAAGGTGAAGAGGATCTTATTAGAGGGATTTCGAGATCATATTGTCTTGAGTATCCATGGCAAGGAAACTTCATATGTTATGTGGAAGGCCTTGAAAGATATGTTTCAAAGTAGTAGTGACCACAGAAAATTGGCACTCAAGGACAAGCCTAGGAAAATTAAAATGGATAAGGGTGAAATAATCCAGAAATACTTGAACAACTTCACTCAACGTTGAGATGAGATTGGAAGTGTTGGGATTACTGTAGCTGATGATGACTTGGTGAGCCTAGCACTTCTAGGCCTTCCAAAGAGTTGGAATAGTTACCAAGACTCTATGAATGGGAGGGATCAGTTACCAAAGTGGGAGCGACTATGGTCAGATTTGGTACAAGAAGAGTTTTGGCAGAATACCAGGGATGGATTCTCATCCAAGACTGATGATGAGGAAAATTGTGCCTTGGATGGTAAGGAAAAGAAGGGGAAAGGAAATAAGTCCTATTCCAAATGCGACAGCGACAAAGAATGAAAGAAGTGATATATGTAAAAGGTGAAATGTTTTAACAGTCATGATCATGGACACTGTGCCACAAATTTTCCACAAAAGAAGAACAACAACAAGAAGGCTCTTAGAGTTGTAGCACGTGAAGCTTTGGCCTCACAGTTTGAGTTGGAATTCTCTCTCATCACATGCATGGTGTCAACTATGATGGGATCTATTTGGTACTTGGATAATGGATCATATTTCCACATGTTTGGAAAAAAATAACTCTTTAGTAGCTTGGAGGAGAAGGATCTTCAAATGCACATCGAGATGGGTGATGACGGGAGGTATAGAGCTACTGGGATTGGTACAATTACTTTCTAGAGAGAGCCAGGTAAACCTTTCATATTAAAATATGGCATGCATGTACCAGGTTTGAAAAAGAATTTACTTTTAGTTGCTATGTTGGAGGATCTTGGATATGATGTGGTTTTCATTGAAGGAAAGGTGTTCCTTCGCGACAAAGCCATAGGACAGATAAAGAAGATCGGGGTTTGTGTGAAGAACCTCTACAAACTTGATGTAGATGGTTGTGCAACATTGAGCAGTGAGGCAGATGAGTTGGTGAACCAGGATACCGGTGAGTTATGGAACATGAGGTTGGGTCATCTACACCACAGTGCTTTGAGGATCATGTAGTAGATTTATACAGGTCTTCCAAAGGGTACACTTGCACAGATAAACACATGCAAAGGATGTAATATGGGCAAGTATACAAAGGACACCTTTCATGAGAAGAAGAATCGAGCGGTGCCAATCCTTGAGATATTTCACTCAGATGTGTGTGGACCATTCTCAATAGCTTCCACAACAAATCACATATCTTATGTGATTTTTGTTGATGATTTTTCTAGAAAGTGTTGGATTTTCTTCATGTAGAAGAAAGATTAGATGTTCTCCAAGTTTTTTGAGTTCAAAGCACTAGTAGAGAAATATATAGGGAAGAAAATGAAGGCTCTAAGGAACGACAATGGTGTTGAGTATATCTCTAATGAATTAAAGAACTTCTGCGCTAAAGAAGGAATTCAAAGAAAATTTATTTCACCTCATAACCCACAATAGAATGGGGTTGTAGAAAGAAAGAACAAAACAATTGTGGGAGCAGCACGAGCTATGTTACATGATCATGGCCTACCATTTCATTTGTGGGAAGAGGCATGCAACATAGTGGTATTTTTGCAGAACCGTAGTCCTCATCGGATACTTGGCATGAGTACACCAGACGAGGATTTTTCAGGTAAGAAACCAAATAGTTCATATTTTAAAATTTTTGGCTAATATGTTTATTTCCATGTGACCAAAGATCCCAGGAAGAATCTAGAACCAACAACAGAGATTGGGATATTTGTGGGGTACTTTGATACTCCCCACAACTATTGGTTGTATTTGTCAACAAACAAGATGACAGTTGTTATGAGAGATGTTGAATTTGATGAGGAGAAAGCCATGTGATTGTCACTTGAGAGGGAGATTTACACGCATGAAGAAGAGGAAATTTATGTTCTAAAGGATGAACCTCAGGATGTGGAGCAACCACATGCATAGGAACAGAGAGTGGTAGAAACCATTCATGCAGAGCCATCGACCAGAAATGGTAGAAAGCACACCAGAGAGGCTGAAAGATTGATTCTAAATGCGATAAAGAATGTAGGTGCACCTACATCACAGGTCTGGAAGAGAATGTCCCCAGACAAGTATACTGGATACATGGATCTTATGAGCGAGTGTATTGTGACAGAACCGTCCTATTTTGAGGAATCAGTGTAGCAGCCGGTATGGATTAATGCCATGTTTGAGGAGTATGACTCCATTATCAGAAACTGTGCATGGGAATTGGTCCCAAGACTAGTGGGGAAGTCAGTGCTTGGATCCAGATGGATCTACAAGGTGAAGCAAGTAGCAGATGGGAGTGTGGAGAAATACAAAGCTAGATTTGTGGCTATAGAATTCTCACAGGTGGAGGGGATTGCCTATGAGGATACTTTTGCACTGGTTTCAAGGTACTTGTCGATTAAATCCATCCTTGCACTCTCAGCGCAGATGGGGTGGAAAATACATCAAATGAATGTAAATACAGCCTTTCTCAATGGATTTATTGAGGAAGAGGTGTGCATTGAGTAGACAGAAGGTTTTGAGACCTTTGACAAGGATTCACATGTGTGCAAACTCAAGAGATCATTGTATGGGTTAAAGCAAGAACCTCCTTCTTGGTACACTAGGATCGAAAACTATTTCACCAGGTTGGGCTTCACAAAGAATGAAGCGGATGTGAAGCAGATGTGAACCTATATCATATTGTGGTTGATGGTAATCTCTTGATTATTCTACTTTATGTTTATGATCTTATATTGACAGGTGATGAGCATCTCATAACTTCTTGAAAGGAGGATCTTGCAAGAGAGTTTGAGATGAAGGACATGGGGCTCTTGCTATATTTTCCTAGATTGGAAATATGGCAAAGAGATGGGGAGCTATTTGTATCTCAGGTCAAGTATGCCAAGGATATTCTAAGGAAGTTCCACATGGAGGGAAATGAACTCATGGAGACTCCTATTGCAGGAAAATGGAGAAAGGAGGATGCTGCTTTAGGTGAGGTATGCTACTATTTATAGGAATCTTGTGGGTTCTTTTATGTATTTGGTGAATACATGAACAAACATATGCTACATATTTATCTAGCTTAGTCAAGCTATGGTTAAGCCTACCAAGCTCTTTTGGAAGGTGGGGGGGCATGTTTTGATATATCTCATGGGCACCACATAGTATCGATTATTGTATAGATGAAAAGAGGGAGTGAAGCTTCAAGGCTTCACTGATGCAGATTGGGCAGGCAGTCCATCATATAGGAAGAGCACATCAGGGGGCATCTACAGCATAAAATCAACAATAGTTTCTTGCTACAGCAAGAAGAAAATATCAGTTGCACTCAATTCAGCCAAGGAAAAGTACATGGCAGCTAGACAGGCTGCATGCAAGGCCATCTAGATGAGCAAGATACTTGTTGGTTTTTTTGGTCATCAGCTGGATCTGACGGTGATACATTATGATAACCAGAGTTGTATAAATCTCTCGGTTAATCCAATGTTCCATGACAGGTCCAAGCATATTGATATATGGTACCACCATCTCATAAATTGTGTTCAGAGGCGCATTATGTTGTTGCAGTACATTCCCATGGAGGATAAGGATGCAGACATCTTGATGAAGGGGCTGAAAAAGAGAAAATTCGAATACCATAGAGGCAGGATCAGGGTAGCTGATAATCCCTTTATTTTTGAGAGGGAGTGTTGAAAATCAACAAGAAAATGTGTGTCTAATTTATTTTTCCCTTAAATAAGTTAAACAATAAATTGTAATCTTATCTCACAACAATTTATATTAGTTAACTAAGTTAGAAAGACTAAGTTAGCTTATGAATTTCAAGTTGAGGGTCAAAGGTGAAGCATGTAGAGTGATTCTATTATTTTTGGTTCCAGTTGCAGTTAATGCACTAGTGTGGTGTGAGTGTAATCAATTAACTCAAATTAATTGAGTTAAAATCAGTTTAACTAGTTATAACTAAGTGATGAGCTAGTGAGAGGTCAAGTGAATTAAACTAGATTTAATTCATAAGTAGTGATCTATCAGATAACTAATGATTTTCTATTATTAGTTGCATTCATGTAAAATCTGATGAAGACCCAGTTGAGACAAAGGTTAAAGGGAAGATAACTATCAGTTGTATTATTAGAGAACTGTGCAGGTGTAGTTATAAAGCCACGCGATGGCCATGAAGGATTTTGCAGTCAAGGAAGGTTCAAATTTCTATTTAATAGGGATTTATTTTCCTAAGAATTGCGTGAGCAAGGTAGGTTGCAGGTGGGCAGATATTGGCTATGTGTTTGTCCAATTTTTCCTAGATCAGTGTGAGACGATTGGTAGAGTGCATGATATTATTGTGAGCAAGAATACATTGTATTGTTTCATGATTCCTTGGCTTATTATACAATAGAGATAGATGGGTTTTGAGAAGTTTCTTTCCCCGAGAAAATCTTGTGTTGTGCGATTGATTTAATTATTTCTCATACTTGCATGTGATTGAGTGATTGTGTTTTAGATTCCTCAAATATTGTAGAAGGGTTTAGTATCTTGTTTTAGTACATTGCATGATTGGATTGAATCCATTGGTATAATTTATACGCTTTAAAATTCACTGGGGTACATGTTAACATTGGAGAGTTTAGTTTCCCAGTGTCATAGGTTACCATTTCAGTTGCTACAAAGATCCCTTTGCATGGAGAATAGTGGTTCAAGGGCATGCTTTTAGATATAGTTCATCAAAAATATTTATTACATAAAAAGTAATATATATGGAGCTATTGTGCCAAGGGAATATATACTTGAACCCTATAGAAAACTACTCAAGATCATCTAGAGATATATCACTTGTGAAGGCAGATTTGGGAGAGTTAATCAGTATCATTAAAGGTTGTTCATGCATTTGACAGGTAAAATCCCTTTGAGTCTACCTTTCTACTTGTTCAGGAGAATTAGTAAAATGGAAGATAAGGTTTAGGGTAAAAATACTCAAGTATAGCCCAATATCTTTCATTTTTCTTTGACCAAATCGTTAGTAGTGGAGGAGCCGAAAAATAAAAATCATTCATGGAAAACATTCTTGGATTCATCCAAGTTGACAATTGAGTTTCCAAATAGCCCCTGGAGTAAAAAGGATACACCTTCATCATTGTCAAAGGATTTTCAATCAAAAGTGGAGAGCTCAGTAAAGAGGCCACCAACTTCAATTGACCCATCAGATAAAAAAATGGTAAAAACTTCATTTTTCTCCTGAGGTGGTGGAGGTTCCCAAGAAAACACTCACAAGAGTTTTTGTGAAGATATTTCCAATGGAAAAAACACCTGAAAAACTAACTGAAGTTCTATATACCATACCATATAATTTTGATTCAGATGACAAGGATAATAGATTATATAACAGCATGAACAACTAAAAAAGGCTCATTCACTCACTGTCCAGCTTCAACATGATAATAGATAGTTGAAGAAGAATTCTTTTGACAAGACACCTAAGAATTATGAAGTAGAACCAGTGTTGAAGACAACTACATATACCACTAAGTCTAAAGGTAAAGAAAATTCAAAAACAAAGAACATTCAAGAGTTAGAGACCTCATTAACAATAATTCATGTAACTAGGTCTTTAGTCAAGAAGTTGTAGCTACAAAAATAAAATGCAATGAGAGGAGATTCAATGCAAGAAAAGAAGAAGGTTTAGTTGGATGAAGGGAAACACACTTTCCATAGGTTTAGGAAGAAGTTGAAGAAAGCTCAAAATGAAATTATTAGTCTTAGAGAACAGGATGAAAGGGGAAAGTAGAAGATACATGACCACTTGAACATTTACGAGCCAACATTGTTTGAAGCTAAGCACATGTTGACGAGAAATTTTCCCCTAGACATACAGATCAAGAACATTTTCAGGGAAAACCTCACTTTGATAAAGGATTTGAGAGCTACAAAACAACAGTTACTAGAGGCATTGCATGAAAAACAAAAGGAATAAAGAAGAAACCTAGACTTATTGACTGAGGCAGCAAAGGTTTGAGCTTGGAAAAGAAATTAACACAAATTTTACTTTTTTCCTTTTTTTTTGAATTACATTAGCCTATATAAATCACATCCTCTACATTTTTTGGAATTTTTTTGTAAAAACGGCAGGTGACACAGTAACGTATCAAGTTTGATGTGCTATTGTCAAAACATTAAAATTATATAAGTGGATCGGGGTTTTGGTGTTAATTCTTATGAATGGAGGCTCAAAGAGGTTTTAAATACTGATAGCATCATCATAAAACCATTTTCCTTGGCTAGAGACCCCAACATCTAATTAAAAATATGCAGGTGGAAATTGTTTGTGCTCAGGCGTTGCGCTTCTGTTGTAGGTGGTGATTTTTTTGAGTGTGTATTTTCCAATGGGTGTCTAATGATCTAGGAGTTGTTTTCAACTTTTTTGGCATATCAAGAAGTATAGGGGATGATCATAAGCTTGAAAATCATCAAATCATTTTTATGTTGAAGGAAGAAAGGCAGTGAATGCACTAAGCTTCCACACAATCAACAGTTTGACCATGAAATCCGAATCTAAACCTCGTGTAGTTGAATCTCATGGTTAAGATAAATTCCCTGAGGTGTTTTGGAGTCTTGAGCCTCATTCTTATGCATGTACCCAATGTAATATTTTTAATAAATTCTTAATCAAAACAATTTCCTAGTTTCTAGAAAGTATTTCTATATTCACTGTTGTGAGTATAAACTAAATATTTTCGGGGAATTTGGTTCCTAAGGAAGGAAATTTTTTTTTTTTATGTATATATTATGTAATTTTTACTAAGAAATGGCTTGGTTAGGGTTTGATAAAGAATACATTTTGCATTGTAATATTCCATTAAAATGTTTCAGTGAATGATGTGTTGAAGAATGTAACTAGGTTCGGTCTTCATAAATAGTACTTGAGTCAATACTTATTGTACTTGTCAAAAGAATAAAGAAAATAATTTTATATTATTATTACATGACTTATTAAAGCATGGGTTTCATGTTTGGGTCATATTTATTTTAATTCAAAGTCCCCATTGTGGACTTCTAAGTTTTATTCTAAGTCTATAGGATTATTCGAGATTTAAATTGATCCATATTGGGATTTTGAATCTTGCAAATAGGTCAAGTATTGAGTAAAATATGATTTATGAAGCCTACATATCAAGTCGGCCTCAAATCCAGTAATTTGAATCCATCAGAAGGATATATATGCAAACAGATTGAATTCACTTGAAGACATCTCACTGCAACACAGAAATTCGATTTTGTAATTGCAACAAGGAGAAATTGTGAAATTAAGGAGGACTTTCTAGATTCGATTTTTGGCACACTTACAGAGTTGAAGAAAATAGAAATTTTGGAACCAATCTCTCTGAATTTTGAGCTAAATTTTGGGAGATCTAAGTTGTTATCACTCGTAAGTTTTAGCAATTTCATTGATAGGGTCTTACATATCATTCACCTAGGTTCCATGATGTTTTCATAGTCAAATTCATGAAATTTATATAAAAAAAACACATGTGATAAGGTTTACCCTAAGTCTAAACCCACCATAAGTCTTGTCATATCATTCAAATCCATCCATATCATTCAGTTTCAGCACCATGCCTTGAAATTAAAAAAATGAGCCATTTGTCAATTTTTTGCCTTTTCGTAGTAGATATATCATAAATTTAACTGTTTTTGATATGAAACTATGTTTTTTCTGTAGAAAATACTAAACAGTGTGAGATTTCAAGTTTTTGATTGCCAAAGATACAGGTGAGGTAAGAAAATTAGTTGTCATGATCACTAAGCATGCAAGATCATATTTTCTCTAATCATTTCTTTTTGTGGTCACATGTGTCATCATTCTCCCTCAAGTTGTTAAATTACAATTTTAATCTTGCCCCTAAGCTTCTCTCTGACATTCATCGTTCAAAATATTGCATGTAAAGCATCTCAATGTCATCTTTGGAGAGTTGTTTCACCACGAAAAACAAGTTGATGTCTAGGTTTATTAATTTGCAGGTATCACAACTAGGAGGCAGCGAGAGTACAAAAGAGAAAAGGCAACAAATAAGAAAGTAAATAAAGGGGGTTACTGTGTGAGGTATGAGCCTATGGATTTGAAACTGTTGAATGAATATCCCAGTGTTATGGATTCCTTTAGAAAGGTTCGTTGTCTACAATTCTGTTAGAAGCTACAGGTTTTTAATCCTCAGATATCCAAAGACTTCGCAGCAAATTTCACAGGGACAACCTCAAAGGTTAGTGTATTGAATTTAACAGTATCACCTAATATTATTTCTCAAGCTACAAAAATACCCAAAGGAGGTGAGGAATGGTTCAAAGGTACAAAATTCAGAATGAAAAGTTGTGAATAATTTCTCAAACAGGAGAACATAGGGGCTGACATGACACATGGCATCCCCAGGGGTGATATGAAAGAAAATTATTCAAAGCTATTTTTTGTGGTCTAGAAATATTTTACCTGCGAAGGGAAGTTTCACATGGTCTACTCTTATCACTTCAAACTCATTCTACATTTCATTGGTAAGCAACCACTTGATTTACCTTTATTTTAGAAGTTTGGGGAAGATGTCAAATAAGGTCCAAGCCAAGGATGGGGGTAGTAAAACATCATTTTTTCACCATGACTTGATCAAATTGTTAGAACTAAAGGATTTAAAAAGGTTAAATAGAGATTGGGCATATTTTCTCTTCCTGAGTGGATATGAAGTATACTTAGTGACACCTAAAATGGTTTCAAAATGAAAGAGCACTTCATCTCCAGTTGTGATAGAAGAAATTAATGAAGAAGGAGGACAGCCTAATGTGGAACCAATGGATATTGAAGTTGAACCTCTACCAGAGACTAATATCCCACAACCATCACCTCCAATAAAAAAAAAAAAAGAGTTAGTAAACACAACAGCAGGAGGGTAACCAAGATCCAAACCCTTTCTAGTGGAAATATTGAAGACATCCTCCAGAAAATAGACATTGAATAATCTCCAATTGTACAAGTAGAAGACATTGAAGGAGATAGAAGGAAAATGTAGAAAGTTAAGTCTGTCAAAAAGTTGGATTTTTCAGGAGAAGATGTCAGTTTCAGTTTCGAGCCAAGGAAGCCAATGACCAGGTCACAACATGCAAAGGATGCCATGGAGAGTAAGAGAGAAGAAAATATTAATGAAGTTACACAGCCAAAGAACATCATAGACCTATCTCCAGTAGCAGAAGAGGTCTTTGTACAAAGGAAAGGAAAATAACAGGTTGAGGAAAAGACTAAAGTAAAAATTTTACAGGAGCAATTAAGAGAGGTCGGGGAAGAATTAATTGAAATCAAATTTTAATTAAAATAGGCCAAGGAGGACAAACAGTTAATGGAAATATTTGAAAAATAAATGAAGGATCAGTTGGACAAGTATAACAAAAAATTGTCAAATCCCAAGAAGATGCTGAAGAGAAGTCTTCCTTTGAGGAAGGTGATGAAAAACACAAGGAAGAGAAACCTGTGGTTGCATTATGAGAGAAAAAAGCTCAAAGGGCAGGTTAAAGAGTTGGAAGACTGAATGGATATGATCCAAGAAGAACCGAAGAAAAGAGGGTTGAAGATTAGATTGGTAGATGAACCTGAAGAGGTACAACCTGCTGTTGTTGAAGATGAAATACCCAAAGTCTGAGGGGTTGATCTAAAATATTTTTTATTAATTTTACAGCTTGCAGGGAACACAAATTTTGGTTTGGAAACTTATTTTTTGAAGAAAAGTAGCAAATATGCACTTTCAGCCAAGTCAGGCAGTTTTGTAGCGAGGTCTAGGCTTGAGGGCCGAAATTCGCTACGAAATTTTTGTAGGATGTTTTTTATTTAAAAAATCAGTTTTGATGGAGATCCAAGGAAGGAAATTGATGGTATTTAGCTCATCTGACTTGAGAAACACATCTTGATTAACAGAGAAAGAAAAAAATTAGGTTGAATTGCAGAAGTAAACATGCTACTATATTTCACTACGAAACTGCCTAAGGTCACTCTATTTTTGCAGCAAAGTGTTTTTAATGAGTTTTGAAGTTTTGAAAACCATGTTGCAAGAAAACCAACCACCTGGAGACATCCAAGCTGATAGTGGCCCATCCCAACATAGATTCAATACTCAACAGATGTGTCACTTATCCAGATCAGCTTGAAGACAAAGATTAAAATAGTGTTTATATTTTCCTAAAAAATAGGACTGTTGTTTCCTAAATCTAGGGATACATTAATGTCTTAGTGGTGGAGAATGCCACTCGAGCATCTCATCCTTATCCATGTAATTGTCCCACTGCTGGATAAGTGAATGAAATAAATGTAAAATAGAGTCATATTAGAAGTGTAAGTCTTTAGAGACTACATGTCTTTTTTTGTTCCAAAAATGTAGTTTTTAGTTATGATTAGGTGACAAAGTTATGGTTCAATGATCTATCCAACTGGGCAGATCCTATGTAAGAAAAAGAGGTATATTTATAGACAATAAATCGAATGAGAAAGGGTTCGAAATTGCTTTTGACGCTACCACTATTGTAAATATTTTATATCAGTAATAGACAGTGAATGTGTTTCTGATTCACCTGAGATTCTTAAGATGTTTCAATGAGTTTATGTCTTATGTTTCCTTTTATCTTTATTCCAATATCTTGATGCTGATCAACTGTTGTCATTGATGTCAACACAAGCAGCACCAGGGGCTAACCCAATATTTCATGGGAATTTTTACCTACCAAATTAATATATTATGGGTCAATAATGCTTTTGATGGTTTCTACTTGTCGAGATGTTTGCGTTGATATATGGCACGCTATGTAATTCTTCACGGTTTGAGAGATATTCATGTTTGAAGTTTGTACCCCCAGTTAGTGGGCTAAAACCCCATGGGGTTGCGACATGGGTCATTGAAAATTCATAATTAATTATTTTTAAGCTCCTAAAATCCCTCCCATGTTCACTTGTTGAAGCCCTTCTCAACTTACGAAATTATATAAATTGTGATCTTCTTTTCCTCCTTAGGCAAGGGATTCGGCCATCTGAAACAGATCATCGTGGAATTTTTTCTCTAAATTGTTTTCTACGAAGGTTTAGAAGCTGAAATTTTTATTAGGTGAAGCCGAAATCATGAGGAATCTACTATATAAATTTCAGATCAAGGTGCGCAACATTTTTGGAGATATGATCTGTGGAAGTCAGGGTTTTTGCAAGCTCCTTAAATTCATCTCAAAGAAGTGACCTTGGTAAATTCATCATAACTCTCTCTCTGAGTATCAGATTGGAATTCCGTAAAAATTGAAATATAGTGCACAATATTTAATTTTTTCTCTATCAATTTCAGAGCCAAATGAAGAAACAATGACACGAGGCACGTCGTACAAGTGCGTTTTGATGAAATAGTTCATAATTAGGGCATTGTGAGAGATTGGGTATAACTCTCTCTTCAAGAATCCAAATTGAGTTAGACCTGTGGCATTGGAAAGACGAATTAGAGGACTACTACAGGACCAAAAATAAGATATTGAGGATCTGAAATAACAGATATACACCAGATTCAATATCGAGCTCCTAGAAGGCAAGAAAAAGCTAGATCATGTGTTGTCAAGGGTTGCAAAGGAATAGACTTTCTACAGAAGAAAAGCAAACCAAGGTGCAGCAGAGGGTAGCATGACAAGAGCAACAACCAAGGTTCATAACAGTAGCAAGAAGTTCATCATATGAAGTCTTCAAGTGGGTAGCACTGCATACAATCATTGTAAAGGTATCATTGTACTTAGTCATTGTAAATACATTATTGTACAAATTGTAATAGTGTCTATCTGCCAAGGGTTGAAGAGGCAGTGTTGGGAGGTCTAGGATCATCATTAGGTGGTTGTGTCAAAGTTGGGGTTATGGTCTAGTATATCTTCTTCTTCTATATCATTCTATATCATTGTAAAGTGGACCATTTTCCCTGGTACAGGAGTCCATTCTTCTTTTATTCTTCTATAGGGTGGTAGGGTGGTGCTAGGGTGAGTTGTAGCTCATTGGGTGTTGGGGCATCCATTCAGTTGACTACTGAAGAATATCAGGCGTTGGAGCATCCATCCAATGGGAGCTGGAGAAGAATTATTTTATAGATTCTAGGAATTTGGAGCTTTATTTTCAATTGGAGTTGAATATTAAAGAATTATTAGAAAATCATTAGGTGTTTTTTCTACTGGAGTGGGTTTCCACCTTAAAAACTGTGTGCATTTGTGTTCCTCTTGTTTTCTACTATCATTGTACAAATATTGATAATAATTTAAGATTAACTAATGCTCTAATTGAAAGGAATACTGATTCAACCCCCCCTCTCAATATTTCCAACAATTGGTTTCAGAGCTTGGTTCCTTCTATAGCATTTTAACAGTTGGAAGGAGCTCATGGAGCATACCAAGAATGGTGTACCTCTATTCAATGAAAATAATTATGCACCCTGGAAAGGACGAATGGAGGTTTATCTCTTGGCGCAAGGTTACAAAGTATGGGACACAGTTCAAAATGGATTTACATCAACTATGGATGAACAAGGTAAGAAGAATTTGGTAAATGATGCAAAAGCAAAGAATATTATTATCAGTGGACTTATTGAATTTTATTATCATAAGGTGTTGGGTTGTAAAGCTGCCAAAAATGTATGGGACAAGCTTGAGAATATATATGCAGGTGACTCAAATGTCAAAGAAGCAAAGCTTCAAATCTATAGAGAAAAATTTGAGCAACTCAGAATGAAAGAAGATTGCAACATTTTTGCATACTTCTAATACGTTAGTGAAATAACCAATACTCTGAAAGGATTGGGAGAGCCAGTTGACAAGAAGACTATTATACGGAAGATTCTTAGAACGTTACCAGGGAGATTCAACCCAAAGGTATCGGTCTTAGAATACAGTGAAAATCTGGACAAACTCAGCAAAGAGGAATTACATGGAGTTCTCATAACATATGAAATGAGACTTGATGAATAAGAGGGTACTTCGCATCTAGAAACTGCGTTCGTTGCATCTAAGAAAACAAATAAGGATAGACAACGTTCAATTGAAAAGACATGCACCTGCAAGTGTGAAGAAAATGGAGATGATGAAGAAGGTCTTTCAGATGAAGAATATGCTTACTTCACGAGAAAAATAAAATTTGGTAAGGGAAAATTCAAAGGTAAACTTCCATTGATATGTTTCAGCTGTAATGAGGTTGGGCATTTTGCAGCAAAATGTCCAAACAGAAGTAATTGCAACTCAAAAGGAAAGAAAGGCTTTAAGAAATTCAACAAGTAAGGATCCAAAAGGAACTTTCTCTCTAAAGAAGATAGCTCATCATCCAATAAAAACAATGACAGTGAAGAAGAAGCCAATGAGAGAGTATTGTTTATGGCCAAGCACAATAAACCCAAGAACAATAAATAGGAGGTATCAAATAACGAAGAAGAAGGATGGACCATAGAAGAATTTTATGAGGAAGCAATCAAGCTTATAAAAGATCTCAAGGCAGAGAAGATCCATTCCAAAACTCTTGAGGAACAAGTTCAAGGTCTCAAAATTGAAGTTGAAGAACACAAATGCATTGAAGAGTAACTTCAAAAGAAGTTGGAAGAAAGCAACCAAGAAAGGGAAGAATTGGAAGCTGAAGTAGTCTCTCTGCGTGAGGAAGTGAAGAAAGGAAAAACTATCGAAAAATATGCCAACAACTCAAGGGCATTGGAAGAAATCATCAACAATCAACGATCTTACAACGACAAAACTGGCATCGGTTACAAAGAAGAAGAAGAAGGAACTTTTACAACAAAATACAATGAACCTATGAGATCTGACATGCATGTAGACTTCATTGGAAAAGATTCGCAAGAAGAGCCTTGGAAGACAATTCCTTGACAAAAATTTCCATCCAGGTACCAACATATTTTTTATGGCTACTATTATTCATGTGGAAAATTTGGTCATAAAGCTGTGGAATGTCGCACGTACCCTAGGAACGAATACAATTCCAGGAGATATGTCAAATATGAACCTCCCAGGGCTCAGTGAAACATCAATAGATTTGAACATTTAAGAAATAATATTGAATGTTACAAATGTCGAAACTTTGGACACATAGCCAAAGACTATAGACTTGAAAACCCTCTAGAAGAATCTTTGAAGCCACAAAACTAATGAACATGGAAGAAGAAGAACAATGATAATTGTGCTCTAGCTTTCAAGGCTCAAAATAACAGAGATGTGTGGTATGTTGATAGCGGTTGCTCAACGCATATGACTGGAGATAGAAATAAATTTGTATATCTGAAAGAGAAGAAGGACAAATATGTGATCAAGGACACACAATACTATTCAACTCCACGAAATGTGAAATCAGGAGAGGCGTGTATGGTGAAATTGTGGCTACAGCAAGTCGAGATCCAAACGACATATATGTTCCTGGATGAAGCAACTAAAGCATGTCTAATAGCTAAAGAGGATGATACAATAATTGGTAGCAATGATGATTGACTAAGTAAGAAGTTTGCTACAAAGGTGCAAAGTGATTTCGAGATGTCTTTACTTGGTGAGCTGACATACTTCTTAGGGCTTCAAATATCTCAGCAAGAGAAAGGAATATTTATATTTCAAGCCAAGTACATCAAGGAAATGCTCAAGAAATTTAAAATGGAATATTGCAAACCCATCCTTACTCCAATGGTAACAGGTTGCAAATTGAGCATAGACGACTCATCTAAAGATGTGGATCAAAGGTTGTACAGATCTATGATTAGTAGTCTTCTATATGTAACAGCCTCCCGACCAGATGTTATGCAAGAAGTTGGACAAGTAGCAAGATTCCAAGCAGCACCAAAAGAATCACATATTAAATATTCACCAGCATTGGAATATCTTCGCCAGAAGCTTGGGATTCTCCCAAGTTCTCATTAGATTTTCCTTTTTCAGAATATAAAGGGGGAGTGGAAGTAGATTACAAGTCTGCAGAATAGTTGTGTGTCAGGGGGAGTGGAAGTGTGTACAGGTGCACAGGATGGTTGTGTTTCAGGGGGAGTTACCCTTTTCCATTGATGTCAAAGGGGGAGAGAATGTTGTAGGAAGAGGTGGCATGATCGCAGGGGGAGTACTTGTGTTGCCATCAATGCCAAAGGGGGAGATTATTGATCAACGATTGTCATTGTTGTCAACCCAAGTGGCACCAGGGGCTAACCCAATATTGCATGGAAATTTTGACATACCAAATTAATATATTTTGGGTCAATAATGCTTTTGATGGTTTCTACTTGTCGAGATTTTTCCGCTGATATATGGCATGCTATGTAATTCTTCACGATTTGAGAGATATTCATGTTTGAAGTTTCTACCCCCAGTTAGTGGGCTAAAACCCCATGGGGTTGGGGCATGGGTCATTGAAAAGTCATAATTAATATTTTTTAAGCTCCTAAAATCCCTCCCATTTACACTTGTTGAAGCCCCTCTGAACTTAAGCATTTATATAAATTGTGATCTTCTTTTCCTCCTTAGGCAAGGGATTCGGCCATCTGAAACAGGTCATCGTGGAATTTTCGCTCTAAATTTTTTTATACGAAGGTTCAGATGCTGAAATTTTTATTAGGAAAATACAAAATCGTGAGGAAGCTGCTGTAAAAATTTCAGATCCAGTTGCGTAATATTGTTGGAAATATGATCTGTGGAAGTCAGGGTTTTTGAAGACTCCTGAAATTCATCTCAAAGAAGTGACCTTGGTAAATTCATCATAACTCTCTCTCTGAGTATCATATTGGAATTCCATAAAAATTGGAAGATAGTGCACAGTATTTTATTTTATCTCTATCAATTTCAGAGCCAAATGAAGAAACAATGACACGTGGCACGTCGTACAAGTGCGCTTTGCTGAAACAGTCCATAATTAGGGCATTGTGAGAGATTTGGTATAACTCTCTCTTGAAGAATCCAAATTTGGTCAGACCTGTGGAATTGGAAAGATGACTCAGAGGAATACTACAAGACCTAAAATCAGATATTAAGAATCTAAAATAACATAGATACACCAGATTCAATATCGAGCTCCTAGAAGGCAAGAAAACACTAGATCATGTGTTGTCAAGGGTTGTAAAGGACCAGAATTTATACGGCAGAAATGCAAAGCAAGGTGCAGTAGAGGGTAGCATGACAATAGTAGCAACCAAGGTGCATAACAGTAGCAAGAAGTTCATCATATGAAGTCTTCAAGTGGGAAGCACTGCATACAATCATTGTAAAGGTATCATTGTACTTAGTCATTGTAAATACATTACTGTACAAATTGTACTAGTCTCTATCTCCCAAGGGTTGAAGAGGAAGTGTTGGAAGGTCTAGGATCATCATTAGGTGGTTGTGTCAAAGTTGGGGTTATGGTCTATTATATCTTCTTCTTCTGCATCAATTTATATCATTGTAAAGTGGACCATTTTCCATGGTACGGGAATCCATTCTTCTTTTATTCTTCTATAGGGTGGTAGGGTGGTGCTAGGGTGAGTTGTAGCTCATTGGATGTTGGGGCATCCATTCAGTTGACTACTGAATAATCTTGGGCGTTGGAGCGTCCATCCAGTGGGAGCTGGAGAAGAATGCTTTTCTAGATTCTAGGAAGTTAGAGCTTTATTTTCAATTGGAGTTGAATATTAAAGAACTATTAGAAAAACATTAGGTGGTTTTTGCCCCAGAGTAGGTTTCCACCTTAAAAACTATGTGCATTTGTGTTCCTCTTGTTTTCTTCTATCATTGTACAAACACTGATAATAATTGAATATTAACTAATGCTCTAATTGAAAGGAATACTGATTCACCCCCCCCCCCTCTCTCAGTATTTCCAACACTTGATGTTAAATTACTCAGAATTCATGTTATGCATGCTCTGTCTTATTTTTAGCATTGAGCTATTGATTATTTCTATGTGCTAGTGTTGCCCTTTCATTAAAACAGAAAAAGCCTTAGTTTCCATAAGAAGATACACATGTCATTGAATTACTTTTGACTGACTCCTTGAGCCCGATGGTAGTGAAATCTATCCCATTTCTCATCTGCAATCAAATACACTAAGACACTCACAGAGTTAGCCATCTGTTTTAAGACCTAATTGATAAAATCATTAGATAAATTGAGAGAGCCCTCTCAGGCTGAAGAGGCTAATCCTTAGTCAAAAGTTGGTTTGAAAGAGTTACTTTAATTTTTTGGTGAGCAGCCCATCAGGACCAATTTAGAGATAATATAAGTTCTCAAACTTTTACTGCAACAATTGTTGCATTAGTTGTTTCCAAGAGAGGAGGAAGTCAAACTTTGTTTTCCTAAATTTTGTTGCTTGGAGAAGTTATATTGGCCCTAAATCGAAGTATTTGAAGCTATATCAAAGTTTATACCTCAATATCAAAGTTCCAGGTCATCATAGTGTTTCTATTGTTGCTACTACTACCAGATTCATGAAGGATCACAAGGAAGGCTAATTTGGTGTGGAGGAAATCTAGGTCAAGGTCTAGAGTCTCATGAATCACTATTGAAGGAATAATTATTGACTAGGTTTTCCCCTCGAGAGGGGTTTTTCCCTGAATGCTGACCTACATCTGGTGTCCTTGATCTATGTGTATTTTACTTGATATTTCCTTGATGAACTGATAAGAAGAAATATAATAAGAAAATAATAATAACTAAATAATATCACAAGTAAATAATCAATAAGAAGAGGATATCTCTACCTTCCTGATTCTCTAGCATGGTATCAAATCTTTGTTGAAAGAATAAGGAAAAAGGAAGTCTCAAGGACTTGAGCAAGGAAGTCATATGAAGTACACTAGAGGAAAGAAGTATTCACTGCCTTTAAGAAAGATGTCTAAATCTATCAAGGGAGAGAACAAGCTTGAAGGAGCTGCAAATTGTAGGTCTCAGAATAAAATTATTGGCATCACCCTTGAAAAGAATAAGGTCTTAGATTTAGTCAAAGGAAATATGAAAAGGCCTACAAAAGAATCAAGTGATGTTGATAGGGTGAAGTACACAATACTTGAATTAGTAGCTATGTCCCACCTTTGAGAAGATATGGAAAACATGTACTCAAGAAGAGTTAAGGGTCTCCATGGTAACCCACAATGAATAAGTTTCAAATTCCTATGTTGTTCATCATAAAGGAAGATTCAAGAAGAAGGCACCAAAGAAGAAGGTTTACATGTCAAATATTGAGTGTTAACATTTTCATAGAATGGGACACTATGGGAGTGATTTCCCTGGAAATCCTAAGTGAAAGAAAAGAGATATAGATCATGAAAACATGGTTGAAGAAACATCATCCCCCAAGAAAGTAAATCCCGAAGAAGATCTAAGGGACTTGCACTAATAAGCTCCTTCCTTCTTATATTTTATTTGTACCTTTCATGTAGTATAGTTTTAACATCTTCTTGAATATGCATTTCTTTTTTTTATAAGCTTTAGGTTTTCTCTCAAAGCTTGGGAGGGAGCCCAAAAAAACTCCTCAAGATAAGTATTTCATTCCCTTTACTTGTCTTCATGTACTTATTTAATATTTTGATTATACTACACACTAATCACTTGTATACTTATATTCCTTGTCTACGAATCAATCTACTAGATGTTCTAGAATCATGGAGAAGGCTTCAAGGATCAAATAAGGAGACCACACAAGTCAAAAGGTTTGTCAAAGAATCAAAGGTATGTATTGAAATATATAGTATTATTACTCTCCTTGAAAGATCCATTTATATCTTACTAATTGTTGCTATGTCTAGCTATACTGAATCCTAAAAGGATTCTTGTTTGGGATGATTCATCACCTGATGAATATACTCACCTTACACACCTATGATTGCTTATATAAGTAGAAACATAAGGAGGTTCTCTAGAAAACCATAACCTAAGGGTATGTTGATGATATGTGAGACCCTAAACCTATTTAGGGATATTTATGAAGAAATTTCTATTCTTCTTAATGTATTGATAATGTTGTAGAAAATCTAAACTTCTTTGAGTTAAAATGATGTTGTTCGAAATCTCGAACCTTTGAAGTCTAATATAATAAGGCTTTACTTTGACAATGAATCTAATATTCCCTAGA
>JAXQQM020092854.1:0-101858 GCA_034641835.2 Pinus albicaulis
TTCCATTTGAGAGGGTTTGCAGTCTTCAGCCCCAGCGCAGTTCATCTTCAGCTTGCAGAGCAGCCAGGACGATGTCCTTGTTGCAGCCATTCTTCTGTTGAGAGGGTTTCCACTTGCCTAGGGCAAGGATAGGTGCATTACTCTGATTTATTGTACTCCTCTCTATGTACTTTCTGATTAATAAAATGGCTCAGATTTTGGTGTTACATGTGTCATGATTCAGTGATCTAGTTCAGTTTATATCTGTATTAGTGCATTTCTGTTTATTACTGGTTATTTCCCTTTGGGGGATATTACAATAAGACTAGAATGCCCAAGAATATATAAAAATAACAATGCAACAGATATATAATAGCATAGAAAGAAAATACGGCAACTCATCCAGAAACATAGAGAGGAAATGCTAAGCCATTTTATTAATCTGAGAAATATAATGAAGTACAATAGGTGATCAAAGTGATGGCACCTAATCTTGCTCAAGGCAAGTGAAGAAATACTCTTAG
The DNA here is from genome assembly GCA_034641835.2 of Pinus albicaulis. Taxonomy (NCBI): domain Eukaryota; kingdom Viridiplantae; phylum Streptophyta; class Pinopsida; order Pinales; family Pinaceae; genus Pinus; species Pinus albicaulis. Next base: position 504 of record JAXQQM020092854.1, read on the forward strand.
AATATACAGGAAATGGCTGCTCTCTGAACTGCGTCCCAGCTGCTGGAAAACTGTCGTGTAGCTAGTACTGCTGGAATGAACTAAAGACTAGGGGCTGATCCCCTTGCCGGAATGAGCTGAAAATCTGCAAACCTCCTCTACTCACCAACCCGGACAAAACCCAGAAACCATATCAAAAATGGCCAACCCCCGAAAACCACCAGAAAATACCTCCTCAGGGAATTACGCTGGCCTTCAAGGCTCTGCGCAGAGGCTAAATGAGAATAGCTGAAACACTGCCTCAAACTCCCCCAAAATCCTCCTACTAGCAAAGGCTGATCCTCTGCTCAAAATCTCGGCTCAATCTCCTACAGAAATCCCGATCCGAAGCACCTCCAAAATGGACTGCGTCCTCTCTCCCAGTGACTGCGCAGTCTCTATGAAAGCCCAGCTCCGCAGCAAACCCAAACAACAAAACCTCTCACAAAATACTGAAGAAATAACCTTGCCCGAGCAGGCACTCGAAGTCCCCTAGGGCTAAGGGCGAGATCTCCGACCGGAGACACTCACTGCACTAAACAGTGCTGCAGACAGGCTAAACAGCCAGCGTGCTCAAGAAGACAAATGTCTAGCTCAATATCATCAACTCCAGAATGAATCAAATGAGAAGGCTCCTCCATCTTTTATAACATTAGTTTCCCTCCAAAACCCCAACGTAGCCTCTCTCTCCTCCATGTGCTCATCCTTATCTGCGCAGTAGCTTCTAGAGTGTACGTGGGCCCCCCTTCTCTACGTGGTGTTTGGCCCCCTTGGCTCCCCCTTAAGTCACAACGTTGTGCTACTAGGAAGGTGTTTTATTCCATCTAAGTGAGTTAGACCCTCTCCACTCACTTTTTATTTATTTATAAACTATAGACGGGAAAACTGAACAAAATCGAATATTCCAATTAGTTGTCGCTAATTAAGAATATTACAGTCTCCCCTGGAAAAATGTTGCTTGTCCTCAAGCAATTGAAATGATGGATGCTGCAAAATCTTCTCGCTCTCCCAAGTGGCTTCCTCATCCGGCAAATTCTTCCACCTCACCAAGAATTCTCGGACTGTCCTGCTCCGTAACTGCCTCTCCCTGGTATCAATAATGGTCTCTCGCTGCAACACCAAGTGCCCCTCATCATCCGTAGGTGGTAGCTCCTCTGTCATTGTCACCTGCTGCCCCAACACCTTCTTTAGGCATGATACATGGAAAACGTTGTGGATCTTGCTGCCTTGGGGCAGCTCCAACTCATACGCAACCTGCCCAATCCTGCGTATCACCCTGTATGGCCCGTAAAAGCGAGGCTTGAGATTTTCAGCTCCCTTCTGTTTCAGCGATGACTGTCTATATGGCTGTAATCGTAGGTAGACCAAGTCCCCTACCTCAAACTATCTCTCCACCCGACCTCTGTCGGCATACAGCTTCTGCTAGTTCTGTGCTGTAGCCATATTGTCCTTGAGAGCTCAGAGGATGTCCTGACTCTCTTGGATCCAAATCTTGGCTCTAGGAGCCTTGCTAGCACCGAACATCACATCAGCAAAAGATAAGGAATGGTACCCATACAAAGCATAAAACGGTGACATACCAATGGACATGTGATGTGTCGTGTTGTAGCAGTACTCCCCCAAATGCAACCATCTCAACCATGCTCGCTGCTGCCCACTAACATAGTTACGCAAGTAGCCCTCCAGCCACTTGTTAACTATCTCTATCTGTCCATCTGTCTGTGGGTGATAACTGGTACTCGGTGTCAACTCCGTACCCACCAATCGGAAAAACTCCTGCCAAAATCCGCCCATGAAACGGTTGTCCCTGTCACTGATGATGGTCTTAGGAAGACCATGCAGCCTAAAAACCTCTCTGAAGAACAGCTCGACCACCTATGCTGCTGTGTAATGCGCGGATATGGCAAAAAAGTGTGCATACTTTGTCAGCCAATCAACGACAATAAAGATAGAATCCTTGCCTTGCACCATGGGCAACCCTGTGATGAAATCCATCGATATGCTCTCCCATTTCCCCTCCGGAATGGGAAGAGGCTGCAACAATCCTGCAGGATGGCTCATCTCCCCCTTGTTCCTCTGACAAACATCGCACTCCCTGATGTGCTAGAGTATGTCCTCCTTGAGGCCCTTCCATGAGAACCTCTCTCTAATGGCCCTGTAGGTTTTGGTAAACCCCTGATGGCCTGCCAATGGAGAATCATGTGATGCTTGGAGTATCTTCTTCTTAAGCTGAGATCCCTCAGTCAAGAAGATCCTGTCCCTGTAGTAGATGATCTCATCAACCACCTTGTACCTGTCATCTGCCACCTGTCCATCCAGCACCTCACACGCGAACCTGTCCTTGGAGTACTCCACTAAAATTTGAGCCCTCCAATCTGTATCCAAGCTCATAAGAGATAACGTGGCTGGTCTACGTGAAAGGGCATCTGCTACCACGTTATTCTTACCCTTGACATACTCAATGTCAAAGTCATATGCTTGGATCTTATTGATCCACTTCTGCTGCCTCTCCTGTAGCTGCTTCTGCTCCAAAAAGAACCTGAGGCTGTTGTGATCAGTCCTCACCCTGAACCTGTTCCCTACCAAATACTGCTGGAATTTGGCCAAGGCATGCATGATGGCCAACATCTCCTTGTCGTATATAGAATACAACCTCTCGTGCGGAAGGAGCTTCCGGCTCTCAAAGGCTATAGGGTGTCCCCCCTGCATCAATACTACGCCGATCCCCTCTCCTGACGCATCACATTTCAAGACAAATGGCTGCGTAAAATCCGGCAATGCAAACACTGGGCAACTACTCATCACCTCCTTGAGCCTATCAAAGGCTCGCTGCGCTGTATCTAACCAACCGAATGCCCCCTTCTTCGTCAAATATGTAAGGGGTGCAACAAGCTGTGAGAAACCTTTGACGAACTTCCTGTAATAAGTACATATACCAATGAACCCTCGAAGTTCCGTCACGTTCCTCGGCTCTGGCCAATCTCTGATGGCCCTAATCTTCTCCTCATGGACCCTCACTCCGTCCACTCCAATAATGTGACCCAAATACAACATCTCTGTCATCCCAAACTCACACTTGGAGAGCTTAGCATAGAACTGTTGCTCTTCCAAGATATGTAGCACTGCCTCTATATGCTGGAGATGCTCCTCCCAAGTCCTGCTATATATGAGTATGTCATCGAAGAAGACCAATACAAACTTCCTCAGATGACTGCGAAAGATATGGTTCATGCAAGACTAAAAGGTGGCTGGTGCATTGGTCAGCCCAAAAGGCATAACCAAAAACTCAAAGTGCCCATAATGACACCTGAAGGCGGTCTTGGGAATGTCTTGTTCCCTCACGCGAATTTGATGGTACCGTGATCTCAAATCAATCTTCGAGAAGAACTTGGCTCCTCTCAACTCATCCATCAACTCATCGATCCTGGGTATAGGATATCTGTTCTTCAGGGTCTTCTTGTTCAGGGCCATGTAATCAATGCACATCCTCAGGGTGTCGTCCTTCTTCTTCACCAGCACTACGGAAGAAGCAAACGGACTCATGCTCGGTCTGATGTGCCCAAGAGCCAGCAACTCCTGGATGGCCCGCTCAATCTCATCCCGATAGGCTTTGGGATGCCTATAGGGGGTAGTGATCACCGCCTGAATACCCTGCTCAAGCTCAATGGTGTGCTCAAACCCTCGGTCCGGTGGCCGACTTGGTGGTATATCCCCAAACACTACATCATGCCTGTCAAGGATGGCCTATACATCTGGATGAACTGCTCGACTGGTGGTCTCTGCCTCTAATGCTCGCAACTCAACCGCCCACTCTATGTCTCCCTTCTGGAAGTCTGCCTCCATCCGGTGTGCCGAAACTATTTGAGGTGGGTAAGTGTGCAGCCCGCAGATCTTCTCATGCTTCCCGGTCTTCTTGTCATCCCACTCCATCTCTAAGGCCTCCCAATTCGTGTTGACCTTCCCCAGAGTAATCAACAACTGAACACCCAATACCACATTGGTATCTGGTATGTTGACCACAAAAAAGTGATCAGTCACGGTGTAGGTACCCATCATCACTGCCAACTCTGGAACATACCGGGCACACTGCATCGTCTGGGCTCCTGGGACCAAGACTGAAAATACATCAAAGCTCTCGATCGGTATACCCCTTCGCTCGACCATCTGTGCAGCAATGAAGTTGTGGGTAGCCCCATTGTCAACCAAGACTAATACTCGCTGGTCACGTACTGTCCCTCGTACGCGCAACGTCAAATACTTAGGAACTCCTCGCAAAGCTGCAAGGGTCCCTCCTGTGGGTGCAAAAGTGGCACCTCCTGTCCCTAGAGGTGGAGGCAGTAACTGATCCTGGGCCGTCTGACTATCTCCTGCCTCCTCATCATCCTCCTCATCCTCTTCCCCGCTATCATCGGAGAAGACCTCAATGACGTGTGCTTTGCCAGCAGCACACCTATGCCCTGATGCCCAGGGCCCCTGACAAGTGAAGCACAACCGCTTCTTCCTCAGCTCCCTCTTGGCATCATCATCTATCTGTGTCGGTCCTGGATTCCCCTTTGGAGGTGGAATCCTCACATCCTTCCCCTTGGGCTGGAAACCCTGTCTCTGGGGATAAGGAGTACGAGTCCTGGGCAATGCATCCTGCAAGTCCCGTGTCCTGCTAATAGCATCCTGGAGTGTAGCTGGTCTAGTAGATCTCACTAATCCTCGAAGTGGGTCTGCTAACCCCTCCACAAACATATAGATCATCCGTGCTGCGGATAGATCTGGCACCATCACTGAAACCCTCAAGAAATCTGCAATGTATGTCTCTGGGCTCCCAGTTTGCTTGAGCCTCGTCAACTCAACAAAGTGTTGTTCCAGATCCCTCCGGTCAAATCGCTCCATCAACCTCCTGATAAACTCGGCATATGTCATCACTGTAGAATGCCCGAGTGTGACCATCCCATGGAACCACCAGTCCTGGGCCTCACCATCCAAATGTAATGTCGCCACCTTGATGGCCTCCATCTCCGACATCTAGTTAAGCTGGAAATAGATATCCAGCTTCTCCACCCAAGACTTTTCCGAACTGTTTGATGATCCATGAAACGTAGGCAAATGAAATCTGCTAGAGGCATGGTGGGAATCTCCATCATGATAATGCTGGTGCCCTCTATGATGGTCGCGGGGTCTACTATCCCGCTGGAGCTGCACAAAATCTCGGAATGAGAGAGCATCCTTGAACTCCTGCCCATAGGCCTGATACTCTGCAAAATACTCGCCCATGTGTCCGGGCTCTGCCTCTTGTTGGGCTCCTGCTCCAATGTCTGCTCCCAAGAAAGTGGGCATGGTAGAGCGGGTAGGTGCACGTGAAGCCATCGGCTGAGGAGTATCACGCTGAGCAACACCATGCTCCGGCAAATGATGTGATGTACCTGATCCCTCTCCTACTTGGAAAACCCGTGGGGTCTCACGCTGTCTAGCCTCTACAGCGGTGAATCTCTGACCCATCACCTCAATCTGTCTCGCTAAATCCTGCACTGATTTGAGGAGTGCCTCCCCAAACTGTTTGGACTCTGTGTCATTTGCCATCGGCCCTCTCTGCTCTGAATCTAATATAGGCTCCTCCTGTTCTGCGTCTGTCACAGGCTCTCTCCCCTGCTCTGTGTCCACCACTCGAACGCAGTCTCCCTCTTCGTAGGTGTTCTCCAACCTACGCTCACAGTCTCTGTACTTCCTGCCTCTGTAACAAATATATGGTCTCTTCCCCGGTGTCATAGACGACAAGTGGAGCCATAACCATGCTCTGATACCACTGTAATATCCCGTTTCAGGGATATCTCTAAAACACGGCAAACTCCAACCAGAGATGGACTGGGAGGGCATTTACCTGATATTCCGCCTTTGAAAAGAGGACGAGATCCAGAGGCTACCTGGCCTTTTCCAGACTCTGTCTAAGAGTGAAAGATAAACGCACCAAGTGGTATAGAACTAGAATGCTCAAGAATATAAAAAAAATAACAGTGCAACAAACATATAATAGCATAGAAAGCAAATACGACAAATACGGCAATTCATCCAGAAACATAGAGAGGAAATGCTAAGCCATTTTATTAATCTGAGAAATATAATGAAGTACAATAGGTGATCAGAGTGATGGCACCTAATCTTGCTCAAGGAAAGTGAAGAAATACTCTCAGAATATACAGGAAATGGCTGCTCTCTGAACTGCGTCCCAACTGCTGGAAAACTGTTGTGTAGCTGCTACTGCTGGAATGAACTGAAGACTAGGGGCTGATCCCCTTGCCGGAATGAGATGAAAATCTGCAAACCTCTTCTACTCACCAACCCAGACAAAACCCAGAAACCATACCAAAAATGGCCAACCCCCGAAAACCACCAGAAAATACCTCCTCAGGGAATTACGCTGGCCTCCAAGGCTCTGCGCAGAGGCTAAATGAGAATAGCTGAAACGCTGCCTCAAACTCCCCCAAAATCCTCCTACTGGCAAACGCTGATCCTCTGCTCAAAATCTCGGCTCAATCGCCTGCATAAATCTCGATCCGGAGCACCTCCAAAATGGACTGCGTCCTCTCTCCCAGTGACTGCGCAGTCTCTATGAAAACCCAGCTCCGCAGCAAACCCAAACAGCAAAACCTCTCACAAAATACTGAAGAAATAACCTTGCCTGAGCAGGCACTCGAAGTCCCCCGGGGCTAAGGGCGAGATCTTCGACCGGAGACACTCAATGCACTAAACAGTGCTGCAGACAGGCTAAACAGCCAGCATGCTCAAGAAGACAAACGTCTAACTCAATATCATCAACTCCAAAATGAATCAAATGAGAAGGCTCCTCCATCTTTTATAACGTTGGTTTCCCTCCAAAACCCCAACGTAGCCTCTCTCTCCTCCACGTGCTCATCCTTATCTGCGCAGTAGCTTCTAGAGTGTATGTGGGCCCCCCTTCTCTACGTGGTGTTTGGCCCCCTTGGCTCTCCCTTAAGTCACAACGTTGTGCTACTAAGAAGGTGTTTTATTCCATCTAAGTGAGTTAGACCCTCTCCACTCACTTTTTATTTATTTATAAACTATAGACGGCAAAACTGAACAAAATCGAATACTCCAATTAGCTGTCGCTAATTAGGAATATTACAAAGGGCTTGGGGTTAGTTCGAGGACACATACATTAGTGGAGCACTGAAGCTAAGTTGAAATTCTAGGGCGTGGTTTGCTAAGAATTTTAGAAGCAGTTTGCAGTGCGGCGAGAGGCTGTATTGGCAAGGGGATGGTTTGATCTCAGGTCAAGAGTACAACAACAGCAGAGGGACAACATACCAGAGCAGCGCAGAGGAAGCCAGGTGCTACACAGCCCAGCAGAGGCCACACAGAGGCAGCAGGGGCCACGCAGGGCTGATGCAAGCCCAGTCAGGGTAGCGCAGGGGCAGTGTAAGCCCTTCAGGTGTGATACAGGCCCTTCTAGAGCAGCGTAGAGGCTGACGCAGAGGGATTCAGAAAAGAGTTAGGGTTTCCGATGGGCTATAAAGGACTCGAGTTCTGTAAATCACATTTGAGGGTGTGAATCAACCATATTTTCTGTCTCCAAGGATAGAGGTATTGCTTGCCGTATTATTTCTCTGTAGGGTAAACCAGTTTGGTGCCTAGAAATTTTTGTACTTAGAATCTGCTTCATAATAAAAACCCTCCAGAGCTAGCTGCATCGGTTTTCCCACATTGGGTTTTTCACGGGACATTGGTCCAAAAAATCTGTGTCACTTTGTCATATGAGCATGTTATTCAGTATTTGATATGTATGTGTAGGTTGCTAGTTGTATTTACTTCGCTGATTTACTGAATATTTTAGAAATTCTTTTGTAACTTAATTCAAGTAGGAGAAGTAAATCAAGATACTGCAGTAGGGTTTCTTAGAGTAAGAAATTTTCACAGAAAACTCCTTTGGGCTCCTGCACTCAAATCTCTACTAAATCCCTTGCTCTTTGATGCTTCCTTAGCTTCAAATGCCTCCTTGTTTAATACCTGCAACTGGGTAGTTGAACTACTCACAAAATATTCGATCTCCTCTGATGTCTTCTCGAAGCCTTTTGACTTGCTCTAATAATATCTCACTGGAACTCAACAGTCGCAATTACATCTTAACCGATGGCCATGATCAATTTGACTTCATCAATAGAAGCCTCTAGAGAAAAAACAAACTTCCTTAATTAATTCCCTTTAATTAACCAATTTATATAAGTTAGACTTAGGAGATTTTTAATTATTGGCTAATTAATTTAATTAAGGCATCTCCAAGTATTTTCTCGCGAAACCTTCCTACATTTTGAAGATTTCATGTTCCTTAGCCCCTTAGACATCATACAAACTAGAACACCTGTCCGCTGCTACCAAAAACTAATAGAAACACCTTACTCTAATATCTTGTTGGAACCAAAACGAGAAGATCCAAAATATGAGATGATGAAAAGTGACTTCCAGTGGCTAGAGAAAGTATGGTGGGAAATTTACCATTTTCCAGGATTAAAAGTGACTTTAATTAGTCACTTAATTAAATAAATGAAGGAGAACTCATAAAATTGATTAATCGAAGGAAAAAGGCCAAAAGTCACTTACATAAAATAAAATAAAATCAAAAAGTCACATAGATGAAGTCAAGGGGGAGCTTCTGGAAGATTGGAGTTCTATCTATTGAGTCTTTAAAGGAGGATGAGATTACTTGGGAAATCTTGAAGTTGAGTTGCTTTTCTTGTAGAAAAGTTTGGGAATGTGGTTCTCAACTTTCAGTAAGCCCTTGGAGGAAAACCCTTGGGATTTTATTTCTTGTGATTTGGACGAAAACCCAACCTACTGTTGAGGAGGTTTCATTCAGAAATCTAATGGAGCTTCAGTGATATTAGTTTGTGAGAAAGTCTACAGTAGATCTGTACTTTGGAAGGGGGATCACATAGATCTCCAACTAGTGCTACATCTTTAGTGATTTGAGGAGCTACTGTTGGGCATCGCTATTGTTGTAACCAACTATTATATTAATATAATAAGGCTGAATCTTGCCGAGTTTGTGGCTATCTATCTTGTGTATTTTGTGATTGAAGTTTTTTTGGGTTATTTTGTGCCCATGTTTTTGTGCTACTTCTGTGAAGAAATTTTTTATGGCAAATTGTTTCCTAAAAATCATAATTAAAATAATCTGGGATATTATAGTGGTATCAAAGCTGATTTTCTTGCCAGCTTGAGGTTTTTTGTTACAAGATCAATTTGAGCCAAGTTTGTGGGTTATTTTTGAATGCCAAGCTTTGTGAAATTTTTAAGACTGTTGTAGTTAATTGGTTATTATTCACCTATCAGTTGATTATTTGTCTTCTACAATTTGTTTGCGGAAAATACTGAATAAAACACCACTGCAACTTCACAGAAAATAAATGAATCACAAGAACTGAGAAAATTATTGCACATGCGCACAAATAATGGGCACCAATATTTTTGGACAAATGTCCCTTGAAAAACCCCAGTGAGGGGAAAACCAATTTTGCAGATCAGTAATTTTATTAATTCTTCAACAAAATCTGTGATGGAGAAATTACAATTGTTTGCCGTAAATTAGCAAACCTCCAAAATATTAATCATGTCACTTTTTCAATTCGATCTACCCTCCTGGAAGAAATTCAACCTCCTTTGATCAATTCAGCCTCCCTATGGCTCCTGAATTGGTCATGCTTCTCACCAAAAGTGGATACCCGTAGGAGAGCTTTTTCTCTTATTCATCTTCTTCCAGTTGGCAACCAACAACCCTTGACAACCACCTTGTAGCCGATGTGATGTGCCATTTCATATTCGTTCCCTGCATCAGTTGTATTTTTCCTCACCCATTTGTCGTGAGCATATGTTAGAAGGTGGGCAAAGCGACCCGAAAGGTATGTTTTTCATTGTGCAATCGGGTGCTTATGCTTGATTTTCATTTGGGCATTTTGGGCATGGATTATTGGGTGACTTGGAAGAAGGAAGGGCTTTGAATGTGGTCTTTTTCCCTCACCTTAAATGGGGGGTTAATCCTTAATCTTATTCCCATGGGATCTCTCCTATTTGCCTATGACTTTAGGAATGGCACTACTAAGGAAACCCCAATTTTGGTAGCGTGGTCCCGTTTTCTGGTTCCACATTTTTCACCCCTCCTCTGCACATTAGAAGCCCTATTTCACCATTTTCCTTCTTTGGGTCCACATAACCACTGAGTCCACAAGGCTCTGTCACACCCCCTCCCCTTGTCCACATATCTGGGTCGGGCCTGGAAACATTGCCATGGAGGTTGATGCAACTAAAAGAAAGTTAAAAAGCATATCATGGCCACAGGCATGAAACAAAAGAGAAATAAAATCATAAAATGCAAAAGATGACCGAGACATTTAATATAGCACGTGGGAAAAATTCAAATATGATCTCTACCCCTTATCATTATGGCCATCACCCTGGTTCCTAGGGCCCATGAGTGCTCCTCACATCATTAAAGGAACCCATGCACGTCCCAAAAGAATCAGGTCAACAAATAAATATCAGTTTGAATCAAATAAAATTAACGAACAAACAAATTGGTTATTTTGAAAATGGACTTGGATGAAAAGAAATTTCTATATTTTGAAGTTTTTTTTTCTTGAATCCAAATACATCCTTAATTGTAATATCTTCCATATATTTTTTTCCATTGGCAATATTGCTTTAATTTATGAACATGTTATTTAATTAAATCTTCATTGTAGCTTATGTAATATGGACTATTTATGGTGCATGTGCCACTTTCTTGAAGTACGGAAGAAAAGGATATTGGACAAGAAAGATCGTTGGGCTTGCAAAAGAGGACACAATTTTGTATCCTACGTCGAAGTGCTTCAATAAACAAGAAATATCTACCACCAAAAACTGAGTATGTCATAGTTTTGCTTATTTATCCTTTGGGTATCTTTTATCTTTCTATGTTTTATTTTCAAATATGATGAAAATGCAATTAAATGATCATCATATCCCTTCATATCAACAGTTATTGTGTTTGCAGGTATATTGTATTCTGCAGACCTCAACCATCTCAGATTTCACTTTATTTGGAATTTTGCTCTAGTGTAAGGTTTCCCACACTTCAAAATTACAATGCTTTCTTGTTTATTTGAATACTATAGTTTTTATTCAAATATATTCTATTCTATCATAATAATTATGATTTTCAATGAGAGAGTTTCTCTTGTCTTGTTTTAGTGGTTTCCTTTACTAGAAAAAAATCTTTGGTGTGGGAATATTCTCCTCTTTGCTACATATCTGTCAAATATCTTCTTCACCTTTTGGAATTGTTTTGAATCTCTAGCCCTTGTCCTTCTTTGATTGCTCCTTATATAATTTCTCCTTTTGGTAGGTGGAAGACAAAACAACAATCAAGACACCTAAACAACAATCAAGACACCATTATGCTAGTTCGTTAGGCTATAACTATCTTTGTCAAGGTAGGGTGTGTTACCCACCAAAAGTGGGTACCCCTAGGAGAGAATTTCTCCTAATCAGCTTCTTCTAGTCGGCGGCCAACAACCCATGAAAACCACCTTGCAGTTGATGTGATGTGCCACTTTATCTCCGCCACCTGCATTAGTTGTATGTTTCCTCACCCATTTGTCAAGAGCACACGTTAGAAGATGGGAATCCAGCCCAATAGGTATGTGATTCATTGTGCAATCAAGTGCTTATGCTTGTTTCTCATTTGGGCATTTTGGCATGGATTATTGGGTGGCTTGGAAGAAGGAAGGGCTTTGACCATGGTTTTGCTCCCTCACCTTAAATGGGGGTTAATCTTCAACCCTTGTCCAGTGGGATCTCCTCTATTGGCCTATAGCTTTAGTAAAGGCACTGTTACCCACCACCTGTAGGTGACACCCATAGGAGAATTTTTTCTCCTATATGGTCCTCGACTTGTAGCCAACAACCCCTTACAGCCACCAGATAACTCGATGTGCCACCATCTCCATGTGATGTTCCTTTTTCTAGTGTTCCTTATGGCATGGTTAGGATGGACTTTCAGGGTTGAAGGCGAACAAGTCACATGTGCAGGTTTACTTCATCAGCGGGCCCAGGAGATTTTGGATATGTTTCATTGGGCTTTGAGGATTTTCTATGGGATCCAATGGCATTCGCTTGGCATATTACATCATCTACACAACTTTCCTTTTGTTTCACTGCATTCTAACAACTTTCGAGAAACATGGTTATTATTGGGCCTAACTCATTTAATTACTCTTAAGGTGGCATTCCAAGAGGAATACTTGATGGAACACCTTAGTGTAATAGCTGGTTGGAACAAAAACAAGGTGTACAAGATGGAATGGTTAGAAGTGATTTTTAGTGATTTGAGGAGGCATGGTGGCCAATTTACCATTTTCACACATTAAAAATAATATTTTAATTGAAATAAAAAAAGGGAAATGTGTTCAATGATTAAAATAATAATAAAAGAGGAGGAGGAGGCCATTAAAGGACATCTTGGATTTGATTTTTCTTCTTACTTGAGAGGTTTGAGAATTTAGTTCTCTACTTCATTGTAGCCCCAAGATGGAAACTGTCGGGAGATTTAGTGAGATTGATCAAGTACCCATGTCCCCTTGGTGAATTCATCCAAAATTCACAAGAGAGCTTAGTAGTGGCAGTTCAGTTCGTTTTTGGTGGAGGGTCAGTGCAACATTGGATCAAATTCTTGAGGCCACCTCTATCTTAGCTATATTAGTTGTTTCAACATGTAAAATCCCAATTTATATATTATAAATAAAGCTGAGATTATTTCTACTCATTATTGTTATTTGCAGTTCTATGTTGCTAAATTTTACATGGAAATCTTCTGTTTATGAATGGGATTTTTTATTTGAAATTTGGAACATTACAGTAGTATTAGAGTAGGTCTTCCTACTAGCTTGAGGGCTATTTTGCCTATTTTCCGGAGAAGCTGAAAACCCAATTCCTACAACAAAATGAGAGTTTATTAAAAAGGGCTCGACATTTTCTTCGATTGACTATGTGACAAATTTTCTGAGAAATTGTGTAATATCCCGAAATGGGATATTTCATTGAATTTGCCTAAATTTACGTATTTCTCAAAATATGACATAAATTCAACATTTATCTAACAGAAGATTGCCATGTAAAATTAAACATACAAGTACATGCAAATCCATAACACCATAATGTAGGAATATAACTCAGCTTTATTATATTATCACTGGGGTTACAAGCTGAAATAAAAGATAGCTAAGATAAATGAAATACAACTGGCCTCAAGAAAATCTGCTGCACTGCTACACGGCAATGGCCTCCAAAACTGACCGCTGCCCTCTCCCTCCGGCGACAGCTACCACTGAATCCACTGAAGCTCCCGTTCAAGATCTGAATGATCCTCACTCCAATACCACTGAAGCTCTGTGAAAATTCTGAACGAAGTCTCCTCAAAGAGGGTTGGGTTTCCGTCCAACACTCACAACTCACCCAAGGGTTTCTGTCCTGGGGCTACAGCTGAAGTAGAGAATCCACGTTCTCAAACCTCTCATACACAAGAAAATGATCTACTCCAAAGATATCTCCCAATGGCCTCCTCCCTTTCTTTTATAGATCCCTTGGAGCCTTCTAGAGCATTATTTTATTATTATTTTATTCATGGAGCACTTTTTCCTTTTATTAAAATATTCCTTTTTAATGCAGAAAAGGGTAAATCGGCTACCACGCCTCCTCCGGTCACTGAAATCTGTGTCTAACTGTCCCATCGTGTAGGTCTCCTCGTCCCGGTTCCAATGAGCTATTACACTAAGGTGTTCCATTGTGTATTCCTCCCGGAATGCCACCTTGAGCATAATCAGCTGAGTTAAGCCCATAAATAACTCAAAATTCCGAAAGTTATCGGAATGCATCGGAACGAAAGCCAAACTGCTCGGATGGTGGAGTATATCAAGCGAATGCCTCCGAACACCATGAAAAATCCTCAAAACTCCTCCGAAAAGCTCCTGAGCCCACTGATAGCACCAATCTGTACATGTGACCTGTCTGCTCCTAACTCTGGAAGTCCCTCCTAGCCCTGTCATGGGTGATACCAAAAATGGGAATATTACAGACCTCCCGCCCCAAGATTTCTTGCCCTCAAGCAATCGAAATATGTAGGCCACTCTGTTGGCCCACCGCATCTCAGACCCAATGCCTGGATCCCATACCAACCACTGGGTGCTGCTATGCACCTATGTCAAACCTCTCAGGACAGACCCCTCAATGCCGGGATCCCAAACTGATCTCTCTCTATCCCAATCAACAAACAATCCTCCCGAATCCCAATGCCACCATGGCCAATCATCGCCCAAGTCCCACGGCTCAGGCTGCGCACTGTCTCTGGCTATAGTTGATGCTCTCAGAGGTGAAGACCGCCAAAAAGCATCAATGCTCCCGGGCTCCTGCTGTGCTGTACCTGTAACTGCATATGCTGCCCCACCAACTGCATACCAACTCATCACCTCTCTCCAATCCAAGTCCTGACTCAATCCCATGCTGATCCTACTCTCCTGAAATCGGGAAGGAGTCCTGAAGTAACGACAATCGGTGCCCTCCTGCCAACTGGAATCTGTAACATCTACTATGTCTAAGGGCCCCTGCTCTGATGTGCTCCCCACGAAAAATACTGTACCATCAAGAGGGTACCAACTCATGATCTCCCGCCAGTCCATCCTGGAAGAAGAATCCAATGTAGCAACAACCACACATGGAACACGCCCAGGGTGTTGCTGCCAGCCTGTAATCAACTCCCACTGCTCTGGCCTGTCTACCAATGGAAGTTGCTTGTAGAAGGAAGCCCCTCTCTCTATAGTGGGCCAAAGTGGGCAAGACATGCTGCAAGCCCCATCGATGTACTCCTGGAGAGTACTACTCATTGAAAGTGCTGCAGCCCGGCCGACTGTATGTACGTCTATCTGTATCTCATCAATGTGTCGGCCCAAAGATGGATGCTCCACCATCTCCACCAACTCATCCCTCTCATCGGGAATGTAAAACTCCTGCTGTCCCCTAGCTCCCCGCAGAACTATCCCATCGACCTCCAACGTCTCTAGAGGATATGGATCTGCAACTGGTGTCTGTGCATCTGACTGCTCCTCCTCAAAGGCTGACCCCAATGTTAGCTGCATATCCATCATAGGCTCAATGGTGGGCGCCCATCCGGACCTCACCCAAGGAAATGTCATGCCCGATGTCCATAGTATCCTCCTCTCGCCGACTCGAGCTCCATCATAGTCTGCTCGCTGAATCGTCACAAGTGACTCATCACCCGCAGTATTTCTCATAGAGTCCCATGATCGGCTCACCCCGCTCATTGGAACACAACTCCGGTCTCATCGTTATCCTCTCTGCGCATGGTCGCTCTCGTTCCCCGAAGCATCCTCATATGATCCCATGTACTCATCCGAAGAAGAGTCCTCATCCCGGCATACAAAAGGAATGTCTACTCGCTCTACCTCTGCCACCTCATCTCGCATCTCTCAAACATGAGTGATCAAGCCCCCAAGGTTCTTTGCAAATGAAGCAAAGTCCCTTCCTCCTCGCCTCATTTCTCGTTGCTCGACCCACCAAACTCGGGAGCAGACTCCTCCCAGTCAAGCGTCTCTGAATAGCCCAATATTTTGCTCAACCGGCCCTTGGGCTAGCTCATAAGCGACGCAGGTGAGACCAACTCGCTCTCTCCTCCAAATGCTCAATAACCGGTCTACAACTCTCGGCCAATGGTCCCATGGTCTCTCATACATGACGACAAAATGGATCGCATGTGTGCTATGACAATATCGGGATGATGTCTCCTAATGTCGAAGAAGCATTGGAACATCTGCAGGGATCAAGTCATGACACTCAAGGTCAAACATGATGACATAAGTCTTGAATGTGGCCATACCCCATAAAATCTCAACCTTCTTCCCGAAGGTAGAGCCTACGTTGTTGTCTAAATCTCGAAAAGTCTCTACAATCAACCTCATAACCCTCCTCATAATATCATCATTATATAGAGCTATAGGTGCGGTTAACTTCATGATGTTACGAGAGACAAGTCCGGAACTAGAAGTGTGACCCCCCTCACAAGGTTCCTCCAAAAATTTGGGTTGTATAAGAGCAAGCATAGCTGGTTTTAGAGCCCAAATCGGTTTCTTCCCTTCTACTTGGTCTATTGTAGACATGAGTTCATTAAATTCTTCTAGTTTGGACAAAACTCTCCATGACATCTTCATGTGTTTCGAGATCTGTCCCAAGTGCAGAAATTTTGTGACCAATCCCCAATGTTCCTCGCAAATCTTTTGGTCGTCCCTTTTTGAAGGATGGCATTAATTCCTATTGAAAAGGGTCTGCTGTTTGGTTTTGTTTTCTCGGTCTTCCCGATGCATGGTGGTTTAAGGAACCAACTTCTATTTTTATTTTCATCAATCTGTTTAGGAATCCCTCCATGGTTCAACCAATGAATACAAGACCATTTGTGATAATGAGGTCACTATTTTTCCGACAATTATTCTCAAGACTCGCTTCATTTCTTTGATCACAATAGGATGAGAGTAGCTCAACCATGCACTCTCAACAGAATCACTACAAGTTTGTTCGAGAATCACTAGGAAAATGGCCGCTGGGTTTTTTCCGAGTTCAATGGATGCCTTCAGTGGTTTTTTCACGAGTTTAATTTGTCAAACATATACCGTACTTATGGGTCGTAGGTGCTTTTTCACAGCTTAGGTACAACAAATAGGCTCGGTGAACAACATTCAACCGCTATGGAACTTTCAAGAGTTCAAAATTGATCTAAACAATACTCGAAATATTAGATACCGACATGATAAGGTTGGAAACGACCTAGGAGACAGTTCACTATATATTCACTTGTCCAAACCCACAATTGTATATGAAATATCGAACTTAACAAAGAGATTTATGGCCATTAGAGTAAAGCGTACTCGACGACTATGATTTTGTGAAAGAACCTAATTTGGCGGGGCCGCAAAATCGGGAGAATGTAACACCGACCTCTTGTAATGGTACTCCAACACTTGAGGCAAGTGCGTATGCTGCCCATAAATGGAACTTGACGTTATATGTCATCACCTCCACATTTTTCACAAATTCCGAGTAACATTCCACTAATACCAAGACACTAGTGGGGAATATGCATGAACATGTGGCTGAAGCACGAATTGTGAGGGACATAAGCATACGACGGCGATAAATTACCACTTGTACTAGTGTCCACACTTGCTATTCAACGCGAGGTTGTATTTGCCGCGATGATGTATCCCAACGGAATGGTCATAGTGCCAACTCGGTCGAAGGCTATTTATGAATGCTCAAAACTCGAATGTCACAACGTCTTCCCTCACAACGCAACATAGGAATATGTGG
This sequence comes from Pinus albicaulis, assembly GCA_034641835.2. NCBI lineage: Eukaryota > Viridiplantae > Streptophyta > Pinopsida > Pinales > Pinaceae > Pinus > Pinus albicaulis. The sequence continues at coordinate 17,934 of JAXQQM020092854.1, forward strand.
GATCCGTCCCTTTTAACTCCAACAATTTGGCCACTATGCTTAGCCGGAGGGATAACATATGGGTGTCTTTTTCCACAAAAAAAAATAATATCTACTTTTGTAACTCGACTCCCTACGAGATAATTCGCTTCACATTGCCTTCCCAGTCGGGCCATTACACAAGCATTCAAATTACGGTGGGTTGGGATAAATTTGTGCCAAACATGGACCGATAGAAATATGTAAGTACTTAATTGGCACTCGGAATTGATCTTGACCCGATTCGCACCGAATGTGACCCCAAACGCACATATGCTCCAGATTGATCTCAACGCTCGACCCATGATCTTTCCAATGCTCAATGTTTTAGAATGCACTTGCAAGGACCAATGGCATCTCTAGATCGTGTTCAAATCTGCGAGGGTCCTAATTCTTGGTGACCGGGTTTGTTTCGTATAGCGGAACAACGTAAGTTTCACCTTTTGATCCCTGTCCGTCGCTTGTGCAACACTCGCGCGGCTTCACATGCCGCATTGACCACGTGACTCGGATCAAAATGCGGATCATAGCCACTAGGCACTCTGGGTCAATGATGAATGGACTCTAATCACCTTGGTATCGCTTCGATTTTATGAGGATTGTACAAAATCGCGGATATCGCAGCGTATGTCCCTCCCGTGTACACAATTATTATAATTTTGATGACGAGACCAACATTCTTCATATTTCCATACGCAATTTACTCTTGCCACCTCGTACCAATTACTATACTGTCGTCGATATTCTCAAGGCCGCCAATGCACTGAACCTATACATTCACACGGCTTCGTCCACCATTTACTATGCATTAACGCGGGTCCATCTTTGGCCCTCGATCGGTCTCGCTCTCGCGAGCAATCACGATTTATTTGTTTCTTTGTTCGACCACAAGGAATGAGTCACGTGCAATGCTTGGCCCCCGAATGGTGGCCCGACTACGACGAATTGATGCCCTCGGCCTACTTCCACATCGTATTGACGCGTGATCGCTCCTTGCAATCTCCCTTAAACCACGTTCACGGCTCCCCGAGATGAGAACAACTTCTTTAATTAATTATTGAGACCCTATGAACATCTCGAATCTCGCCGCCAACCCCCACCGAGGCAACAATTGGATCCCGGATTCGACACAAGGAATGTCTTGTGCGCTTGAAATTGTTGGCCCTTTTTCACAACAAACGGTTCGACCTTTTGACGTCTCCCATGCTCTCGCTTCCGATAACGACAGAACGACGACAACAGGGATGGTGGCCTTCAGCCCTCGATACAGCCGCGTCAATCAATTTAGGCGAGTCGACGTTCTTCGCATTTGGATTGATTTTCGATTGACAAAGTTATGGAAATGATGTATGAATGGCACTTGAAATTCGAGAAATACATTTTTTCTCCCCTTAAGAGTAATCGAACTCCATATTGGGCTCGGCCTCTAGAATGGAAACTAGAAAAGTAGATTCTCGTTTCACCGTGTTTTCGCCTTCCCGAGAAACCCTTCAACAAGAATGGTCGTAACTCGAAAATCGAAAAAACTCAGCAGTCGAGCCAAGACCAAGGCTACGATACCACTCTGTAATATCCCGAAATGGGATATTTTATCGAATTTGCCTAAATTTACTTATTTCTCAAAATATGCCATAAATTCAACATTTATCTAACGTAAGATTGCCATGTAAAATTAAACATACAAGTACATGCAAATCCATAACACCATAATGTAGGAATATAACTCGACTTTATTATATTATCACCTGGGGTTACAAGCTGAAATAAAAGATAGCCGAGATAAATGAAATACAAGCTGGGCCTCAAGAAAATCGCTGTACTTGCTACATGGCAATGGCCTCCAAAAGTCGATCGTCGCCCTCTCCCTCCAGGGCCGACGACTACCACCGAATCCACCGAAGCTCTCGTTGAAGATCCGAGTGATCCTCACTCCAATACCACCGAAGCTCGTGAAACTTCGAACGAAGTCTCCTCAAAGAGGGTTGGGTTTCCGTCCAACACTCACAACTCACCCGAGGGTTTCCAGTCCCAGGGGTTACGGTTGAAGTAGAGAATCCACGTTCTCAAACCTCTCATACACAAGAAAATGATCTACTCCAAAGATATCTCCCAATGGCCTCCTCCCTTTCTTTTTTATAGATCCCTTGGAGCCTTCTAGAGCATTATTTTATTATTATTTTATTTATGGAGCACTTTTTCCTTTTATTATAATATTCCTTTTTAATGCGTAAAAGGGTAAATTGGCTACCACGCCTCCTCAGGTCACTGAAATTTGTGTCTAAGCTGTCCCATCGTGTAGGTTGCCTCGTCCTAGTTCCAATGAGCTATTATACTAAGGTGTTCCATCATGTATTCCTCCCGAATGCCACCTTGAGCATAATCGACTGAGTTAAGCCCATAAATAACTCAAAATTCCGAAAGTTATTGGAATGCATCGGAGCGAAAGCCAAACTCGCTCGGATGATGGATTATATCAAGCGAATGCCTCCGAACACCATGAAAACTCATCAAAACTCCTCCGAAAAGCTCCCTCGAGCCCACCGATAGCACCAATGCTGTACATGTGACCCGTCTGCTCCTAACTCGAAGTCCCTCCTAGTCCCTGTCATGGGTGATACCAAAAATGGGAATATTACAAATTGTTGCATGCATAATGATAATTCAACAAATTCGCTCAATGTTACAAGTGAGCTATGTGTGATTTTAAATTGGGCCATTATAATTTTAAGGAGAGAGTCCTAATATATTAAATTCTTGGGCCACTAAATATTATGTTGATCAAAAATATATGGTGCCATAAGTAAATTATCAAAATCAAAATTTTAGGGCCGTGAGTAATATTTTTTTGGATAGAGCTACCATTCAAAATGAATTTGGTCATTGGGAGTTCCGCATTCTTTCCGTTGGTCGATTGAATGACAAAATGCCACATTCCCATTTCCGGGAATGCCCAAATTGATTGCAGCCCAAATTGCACACATTATCTTAAGGTCGTGAGAAAATTTCAAAACAAAATCAAAAGTCGATGTTCTTACTTTTTTAAGATCGTGGAGAAAATTATTAAAAAAAGACCCAATTATTATTTTATGAAGGGTTTGTCTTGCCCAAGTTCGGGCCTTTGATTAGCCCAACTCGGGAATTCAATCATCTTAGCGGGGGCTTTGTGATTTATTCCAACAATGGTGAGTTTAATTTTTTCCAAAGGTCGAACCACTACCAAGAATCAACGACGTATCATCTTGTCGGAGTCACTTGCGTTAAGGAAAAACGATAAAAAAAAATATAACAAAAAAAAGAGATACCGCTCACAATTCTTGAATTAATCCTTTCTCGAGAGATTTGGGAAATTGTGGGTGTAGGTCGACTCCATTGGGACACGTTGCAATGGTTGGGAGCTAATTTTCCTTCTAAGTTGAACTGAAACGGATACGAGGGTTTGAAACAGATACGAAAATTTTTTCAAAAAATCAGGGATACGATACGACAAGGAAACGACATGCATATATATCTCAAAATACATAATCATCGTCATGAATTCAACATAAACAAATTATCATCATCAATTTAGCATAAAAATTGTCATCATCATTAGTGATTATTATAACATTCAACATATTATGATCATCATTAGTAATGTAATCGAAATGCTACAACCTTTGTGCTTTCGGTGTCCAACTCCTTCAAAGAACGTGTCATGCATTGCAGATGATATCTATCTTCATTGCATGGCAATTAAAAAGCCCCATGGGATCATTGGGATATTCCTTCAAGACCTATTTGAACATTTCAATCTTCTCAACGTCAACTTCCTCCCTTGACTATATGTAGGCAAAAGATTGGCTAGAGAAGATATGTTATATTGGAAGTATTTATGAAATCAAGAGCAAAATCAATGACAATTAACAAAACCTTAACCAAACTGAAAATTAATTACTCAAATAAATCTCTTTATGAAGACATTCATCAAACCCTTTTGTTTGCATTTTTGAACATCTATCTTTTTCTTATAAGAATCCTTGATAAATATATGAAATGTCGTTGTTTCTAAAGATTTAGAAGAGACGTTATGAGACTATGTTTATAGTGATTTTATTTGCAAATATGATTTCTTCATTTTTATTATTTATTTATGGCTATACAAATTTTCACGCTTTTTAACATTTTAAAGGTAGATTCCGATCATGATTTTTGTGGATCCATTTCGGAAATCCGAAACGGATCTAAAAACATTGAAATCCCTTGGAAACGTATCCAATTCCAATGATGAAGTTTCTAATTTTTTGAAAACGACAAAAAAAATATTTTTATGGTGTTTCGGACAAGAGTCGTATGTGTTTGCTTCAGGACAAGAGTCGTATGTGTTTCCATATCGGAAACATGGATCCGTGTTTACGGAAAATCCTTCGGGCATTTTAGACAAGAGTCATATCCGTTTCCGTATCGAAACATCGATACGTGTTTTACGGAAAATCCTTCAAGTGTTTCCAGTAACTTAGTTTTCCTTGTGTTGGGTGTCTATGAAAGGAGATTAAGCCACTTCTAGTGCGAGATGAGACCTTTCATGTTTAGGCCGATTGTATCTATCTCAAGAAGCCGAGGATCAAGCGAGCGTTCATTAGCAAAAGTACGCATGACAAGATGGTGTCTCGTTTTGGATAGTGAGTGATGGCAGTTGAGTATGATTGGTGTAACAACCCACACCCTAAGTTCCTACTTCCTAATATTTAACGAATAGTTAAATATAATATACAAACATAAAAGGAAAACTAACTTAAAGAATAATTAGAATAATTCATTAAAAGATTCAAAGCACCATGATTAAATATATTCGAATTACATCTCATTAATACAACCTTATCATATTACATTCAAAGGACATCTCATTAATGTAAACCATATCATTCGAATGACACCTCTTTGAAAACATTCATTTCTACATTTATGGACGTCTTATCTCGATGGAGTTGTGGCGGTGGGATGTTAGTTGGATGGTGTTGTGGCGGTGGGGCGAGATTGTTATTTAAACAAGAAGACATGAAGGAGGAGGGGGGCTTTTTGTTCGGAGAGGAAAGGGAGAAGAGTCTGTTGTGAGGAAATGGAGAAGGATGTTGTGATGAAATTGAGAAGGTTGTTGTGGTAAAATCTATCAAGGGTGGAAAGGAGACTCAGCGTTCTCGGGATTACGGGCACGGGGGCGGAGGAGGCGTCCTCCGGGTTTAGGATTAAATCCTAAATTGGGCGGGAGGAACATTTTGGTTCACGTAATGCGGTTCGATCAGTCGGAGAGGAGGATCACGGTTCCGGGGGATTACGGTTTTGGATCTCACCGTTTCCCAGGTATTCCTCCTCTTAGCCTCGTTAATTATTATGTTTCGAGCATCGGCTAGTCACCGTGTTTTTAGCATTAGTCGATACTCGTGATTTTACTTAGAATTAACTTAGAATCATGTTTAAATTCTCTTTCAAATTAAATTCTGCTTAACTCATTAGGAATCAAATAAGTGTTTTGTTTTATAAGATGAACAGAGACACTACACATGGTATCAGAGCGCTTGTTCAAACTCTCGGACTGTTAGATTGATAATTACATGTTGATAATTTAGCTGGAAAGATTAGCATGGCCAAATAAAAGTACCCTGCCAAGTCGGTATAAAGAAAGAAGAAATAAGACATAAAACCCCTCTTTGGAAATAACCACAAAAAGAAAGGAGCTGAGTACTGCCGGAGGACATCTTCGAGTCACAATTCTATATATTTTGCCGGATATTAGGTTGTAAAAATGCGGAATGTAACATTGATGAAGCACCTTGTTTGAATTGCTTATATCAGCTGTCTTCATTGTATTCTCTCTATAGGAGATAACTCCAGATATTATAGAACGTGGTTATATGGCATATGTGCAAAGAGGGAAAGCAATTACAGTCCCCGCTAACAAATTAAAAGTTTTTTTTTGGACGTTAATAAGAAACTGTGCTGCTGAAGTGTAGAAATATGGCTATCTTTGTCCATCCTACTCCTGTGATGGCAACCAGAGATGCACAAGTAAAATATTTTATCAAAACAGAATGTGGTAACTGTGTTACCAAAAGCAATTAGAGCTAATCCACTCCTTAAATTGACAAAAGTCATTACAATCTGGAAAATATGAATATACCATATATTTATAAAGGAGATGGTTCAAAATGAGAGTAAATACCAGATTGTGAATATATATATACAGGCATTGAAATAAAAAAAAGGCAACCATGGACATGCAAATATAGTCAACCTAAGCCCAGGTCAACAGAAGCAGTTATTTTATATCAACTCTCACAATAAAACTAGTTAAAAAGCCGATGAGCAACTTATATATGAGACAAAGCCAATTTGGACAGTTTACATCGCTCTAAAAAATGATAGATTTGCACTACTTTTACATTTTGGCGTGTAGGTATTATAGGTTATACAGTTGTTAGTAAATACAATATTTGGAACATTATCTAATCCTTGTATAAAGGGTATCAACAGAGAAAAACTCTGTCAACAGTATAGAAAACCCATACAAGTCATTCTAATGAACATTTGACTGTGCTACGCCAATCATGTTAATGCAAATGGAAGATTTTCTCTAAATAGAACATCCAGAAAAAAGTAAGAATCTATGAACAGAAGAGAGGCCAACAACCACCCTTGGCGATGCTTTCTTAACCTTTCAATTTTCTCATAATGATTCCAGTTTAGTTTCATACCTGTTTCAGCCTATTAGCAGTAAGAAAAGCTAGGATTTTGTTAGATATATAGCATATATACCTAGTTAGGCTACTTACACGTTGATATAATGTAAACTGGTAATATAAAAAAAGAAAAAAAATGATTGCAAGTGTAAGATACATACCACACATATCTTGGAAGAAACACACACATTTTTTCAAAATTTAATGGGTTGCTCTCTGTGGTACTTTCACAAACAGTTTGTAGACATTGTACGGTGGGTAACTTGTAAAATGTTACAGCATAAATGTCACAAACAACGCCAAACATATATGATAAAAACATTTACGAACAGATGATATCCACTTTGCATTGAATTATTATCACGCTTCAGCAAATAAGGAGGCTGAGATTAGAAATATCAGTGGACTAGAGTGCACAGAATGGTTGTAGATGACTATTAGAATAAGTTAGTACCACCAGCAACACAAGTTATTATTTCCACAGAGATAACAATATAGATATGAACATACCCAGTCTCAGAGATGCAGAGAACAACAAGGGGACAATAATAATGATCATCAGTCTACATGTTCAGGACAATGAGGTAATTTGAGACCCCTTTTTAGCATGTACAAATAATCTTTGAGAGAAATCTGTCACAGGTGAATGTATAACTCACAAACCAGTTCTTCCATAGGCAGATGTGAGTCCATATGCACAACACGCAACCCAGAAATGACTTAGCTACCATGCACAAACAGAACAAGGCTCTCCAGATCGACCTCCAGCAAAGGTACACGCACAACCAGCAACAATAAATTGTTCGATGTGCTGCTCAAGGGGCTCTATTCTACTTGTTCGATATTCATCCAACGAAATTGAATATGCTCTGCTCATGGATCGATCCCTATTCTGTTCTGCGAATGGGTTTTCTGTTCGATACAACAGGAGACATTCCGCGTGATAGACTGACGAGATAACCAACTATTTCACAACCGTCCCGACTTTAAAAGAAAATCGAATGCAGGAAGAACTTAATGAAAAATCGTAGCACAGCGGATTGCCAGCTGGGTTTCATGGAGTTCGTTGTCAAAATTCTGAAATTCGTTGGCTAGCGGAGGTAAAGCCACGCTAAAGTCATGCCACCGCTGAAATATGTCGTGGATTTTGGATGTCGAAACAGGTTTAAATCTATATTATGCGGTTTAACTATATATGTGTCGTTCATATGTAAATATGAATATCAATATTATGTGGTTTAAATATATGTATGTGTCGTTCAGATGTAAATATGAATATCAATTACATCAGTTACGTATACTCATAAACGAAAAATTGTGTATATATGTGCTATTTCAAAGAGATTAAAATATGGATTAAAATGTTACGTGTTAATTAGTGGAGCCGACATCTATGAGCTGGTGGAGACCACGAAGATTACATAACACCCAACGATTAATATATAACATAAGTTCGTAACGTCAAACATTATCATATGGGGTATTATTAACGGTGGAAACTTATCCCAAGCTCGGGCGCATAATGTGCGATTTAATATTCCCAGTGCAAAACGTATAATGGGATGGAGGTCGGACCATAGCCTCGACTCGAAGCTTGTGAGGTAGAATTGGTTGAATTTTTAGGAAACGTTGATTTTATTTGAGGTTTGAAGTTTTGAACTCAACCATTTGACAGTAAAATGGTTGTTAGCTAGTCTTTGGATGCCGGGGAAAAGTCTCGTCGAGTCTACTTTCTCCTATATATTGCTTTGGAGTTTCGAGGCTATAACTATAAACAATTAGTTCCTATGATGCTTTTGAGAATTGAAACGGATATCCTCTTGTAAAAATTGAGGGCGGTGTCCACGGTACATTTGTTTAGAACTAAACTTGTCTCAAAATGTGCATTTTGATAGCAAAGTTCACTTCATGCTTTTTAAATATTCACATTCTCATCGGGGCTTGGGAGGTGCACGCGGCCTTGTTCTTTTTTTTCACAAAGGCAACATGAAACAGGGCATGAATCGTTCTTTAAGATTAAATGAACATGGAAATCATAAAATCAACATGTGGCTCCATTTTTGTCCCACATATTGTCTTGACGAAGTAACCCGATATTTCATGAAATATTGTTTCGGGCACATGGGACAAATTCATTCCGAGTCGATTAAATATATCTTTCACCTGCTTCGGTGAGGCCTTGAATATGCTTCCAGTTTGTGTCTTGCATTTTCCCTTAAAATCTGGGTCTTTCAACCATATCAAATTTGAATGAAAGTAAGTTTGTATTCGAGTATCTACCATTAATAGGCTTCTGCGCTAGTCTCTAATCGGAAATAAACCATTTCATCGCGATTTATACGACCTAAAAGTATAGGTTTCGTGCTTAGTCTAAGTTGCCCTTTTTTGGAGTAAGAGAATAGGCCAATGAAGGTATAGCACTTGTTTTTCCGGAGGAATGGGATACGAGTTTCCAAGTAAGGTCACGATAAGCTTATAAGTTATAACAAGGTAGAAGTCCTAGTTCAAGTCCGAGGTGAACAAGAAACCAAAGGTGGAAGCTATAACAAGTGCCACTCGTTCTTAGGGCGTTACTAGATTGAATTAATTATATATGTTTAGACTTTAGAGCTAAAGTTTCAACATTAAGGATTTATATATTTCTTTATCTTTGCCCTTTACTCAATCCGTAATTCTAAAAGTCAAGGCGAAATGAAGATTTTTCGAGTGACGCTTCCATCCAAAAAAAATGATTGATGACTAATTGTTGACTTTTCAATAGATTCTAGACTTTGCAGTGTCGTAGAAGTTGTACATGATAACGCGTCATATAAAATGAAATGCCGAATCGAGAGTAGGGGCCTATGATCATAAAATATGCGAGTTTATGACTTCTAAGACACGTTTGGGTTAATATATAGATATTTGGGTTAATATATATATATATATATATATATATATATATATATATATATATATATATATATATGCCCCACAATGTTACTTGTAAAAAAACGTACAGAAATAGTCTCCAACAACCTTGGAAAATTTCTGCTCGGAGCCTCCGGGTCGTTCCGAGGTTAGAAATTACAGAGTTTTCATATCCGATAAATGAGAATTTTGTTATAGAGGATGGTATTTCCCGTTCAAATTGTACAATGGAGCGCCCGAGCATTGACGCTCGGGAAGAAGAGAAAGCAAGATCGGTGGAGAGTACGGAAAGTGTATGAAGCCAACATGAAGGAGGGTGACACATATTACCTTCTAAACTTCGGATGGTGGAAAGACGGGTTAGATTATATTTGTGAGGGTTGGACTAGCACAAGCAAGGACACTACTCGTGCACCATCCAAAGTCATATGAGCATTTGACTACTATTTCGACTTCGCCAAAAATGCACGCCGATATTAACAATTCAGATTTAGTTGTGGATGTCAAGTGTGAAGACTCTAATGTGGAGCACGAGCTTCATGACACGTTAATGGAAGGGCGTGATTACATTTTGTTGCCACGAGAATGTGTAGAGGCAATTTCGTAAATGGTGAGTTCGGACATTTTCAGTTTTCTTTCTTTACTTCGGATCTTAATTTAACATGAAACAATTCGCATGAATCATGAGGTCTAGGATAACGAGATGCCAAGGTCTGTAACTAGTATATTAAACATTTATCTTGAATCGACGTATGTTGTTTGGTGGTTCAGCATTTTCTTTTTGAGTATTATATTAAATTTTAGGTACATTGTTAGTCATAAAACATCTATAAAACCAAAAATGCTAAATCCCGCCTCTTTCCACTTGACTCTTGTCCAAAAAATGCTAAAACACGTATCTTGCTAACCATTGTGTTTAACACAAGCGGGAGCCTTATCATGTAAAATCAAGTACGTATTCTTTAGAGGTTGTGCTACCTTGCAGGCCTTGTTGCATCAAGAACTAAATTGGCTAAATCGAGGTTTACGGTATTTCATGGAATTAATAGCAATTGCTATGTATATAAACGTACGGTTGACCATGGTGTATATAGGATCTATATCAAATTGTTAAATATAGAGAGGCCTTTTTGGATGTCCACATCTTGGTTATAGATTGAACACATATAAGCAAATCTATTGACTATCATAATTATATCATCATTAATAGAAACTATGAGAAGTATGACTATTGGAGCAATTTATGGATGTTGGCAATCACATGTGAAATATGGCAATCATAACTATAGATATGAATGATCCTCGGATGTTTCCTTTTGAGTTCAAGAATTTGGTGCAGAGTAACTGTGTTGGCAATGACTGAAAAAGTAAAATAAACTTGGCATCGACCAAAAACTCTGCTGCCTATCAAAACTCACCATAGACCATTTGTGGATGCTAAAAGTGTAACATACCCTATATTATAAATAATATATGCTATATAATAACAATAGATAATATTATCCTTACCCAGGGATGTGTTCCTACAGGCTTTGTAGTATAAATTGTAAATACGACACGTGTAGTTTCACATCGACCAACATATGTTATATTCAGTATATGCCCTATATGTCTTATATTTCACATGCTTATGCATTAATATTCAACTTAGGTTGGTACAAGTGAAAAGGTTAGAGTGCCATATTTCAGTGGTATAGAGGGTTTCAAGTTTATTGCATAACTTACTCATACTAATCTGAGCGAATAAAGTTAATTAAGTAAATGCTTACTATTGAGATATCACTCTTTCTCCCTAGTTTAGCTGATCTAAGCTCATATAAGCTGTATTAGTAACCTTCTTTGTTCTATGTATCACATTACTTGAATTTACACTTGTACTTTCCGACTAATTTTAGCCCAATCAACACTATGCTTACTATCCGTATTGATTCACCATGCTTAAATAAGTTACCAGACTTGTTCAACATCATGGATATTACTTAACTAGTACTTTTATTAGAATGCTTGATTACGATATTCCCATTTGATTAGTAGTATAAGCTTGTAACATATTATTAGTACAATGGGTTTTCTCATTAGTGTTGCCTATTCTCTAAGCTTTGATCTGAATGAGTACCACCATCTCATATAGTAAAGATACAAGCTCATGTTCATGGAAGAGTGGTGACTCTATCCTCTTAATGGCCTTAGTACTACCTATCTCTACCATTGACCAAGTTCCATATCACGAGTTTGATTGTACGAATCTATGCATATAGATGAAGTAAAGGAACATTCACTATGCTCATATAGGAGTAATTAGGCATGTATGGATACTAAGTGCATAGTAATTATGATTTCATGGAATTTTCTCATAATAGAGCTTATCATAACGATGTAATGGGTTTATTGCTACATATATATAAGTAATAGGATTAGGATAACATAATCATTTCCATTACTTGGTGGTTATACTATCCCTTGCCCATTTGTCCAAGTACCATTATGAGATTAAGCGTGTTCCGTATCGATGGGAACAAAAGGGAAGCGATAGGATGGATACTCACCAATGGCACTCATTATCTAAAAATACAGGTATTCTAATAACATACGTATCTGCTTATTACTAGTGCAATAGCTGTGATCTACTTGACTCTGTTAATTACGCTTGTGATTATAACAATGGTTATAATTAATAAGTATCCATAATAAATACTTGATCAATGAGCTTGAGTAACACGTATATTGGGTAATAACAAGGAGTGTATAACCATAATCGAGTGAGTGCAATATTTGAATGACGATGAACCATATGATCTTCATAGCTTACTGAGTGTAATACCATATCTAGTTGGATTAGAGCTTACATATAAAAGCTTGGTTTTGAGTGCTCTAAGTGATTCCGTAATAAACTTTGCACCATTCACTAGTTAAGTATGAATAAGGATAGATGTAATGGAAATCATAGGCTTGATAAGGGAGAATCCTATCTCGCTATAACTTCTACTTGTTTATAAGAGAGACCTTCTTGCTTCACCTATTTCACATGGTATACTTATTATGGAAATAGCCATACTTGACCGATAGTGATACTTGGGCTTGTTATAAGATTCTAGTAGTCCACATGTTCATAAGATCAGTATTATATAAGCTATACTATCCAATGGATTCACATGGTTAACCTTTTATAACGGTAATAAAAGCTCTTCTTAGTATAGAGGTTCATCTCTCGCCATGTTACATAATAAACATGATAGTATTGTACTAATATGGAGTTAAGGATAAAGGTTCAATATTCTTTATTAACATATCACTATCTTCACTGATTCCCATTGATTTTATTAAATATGAAGAGTATGACATAATCAAATACTAGCCTAACTTACAACTTTGTAATCATAATCACACACACTATCTGGTCATGTATAGAGAGTGGTCATAGCCTATCCATGAATTTGTAAACTTTATTTTGAATTATCTCTTAAGAATGAATTTTACTTCCTGGTACATGGATAACAATAAAGAACGAATGTTACTTAACTCTAGTGATACAGAATATATGTTATTGTTTGACTTTTACTAATGCGGGGATACCAACATGCCTTATGTCATTTAAATTATCATTGCGGGAATATGAAATATAAATGCATATCTGTCGTAATGTGTGTACGAATGTTTACATTGATAACAATATATTTGAAATGTGTAGAGATTGTTATATGGGTAACAATTTGTTATGAACAATATAAATGCATGTGCTTTGTAATGTGCGTATGAGTGTTTACATTGCGTGATGTGTACAAGTAATTGCTTTGCGAATATCACGATTTCGTAACCAAAATACGTGATGGCAGAATCTCCCGAGACAGTTTGAGACTCTCGAGATTCCACGATAGGGTGTTGACCCCTGGTCCTATTGGGAGGGGGTGGAGGTGTTTCCCACGGTTATCCTCCGATACCCGGAGTCATGGGAGGACTCGTACGAGTCACGCTCCCCCTAGACGTGTGATGATGACCGCCGGATGCCTACAAGCATATTAGGTCGACCTACTCGACGCTGATATCCTTAAAGTCTATGAATGGATCGCAAAAGGCGATGCCATGGCATATTCTCGTAGAGGACGGATAGGATGGAAGTGGAAGAGGTTAGAAAGGATAGGATGGTTTTAGAATAGTACGGAGATTTGGTTGAGATGGGAAGTAACAATTAAAATTGCGGATACATACTTATTCAAACAGAAAGTCAATATTAAAAAATCAGCGTTCTACAATCACCCTAATCTCAAAAAATACAATCATTGATATGAGTATATGAAACCCTAACTTCGGGACGAAGTTTTCCGAAGGGAGGAAGTATGTAACAACCCACACCCTAAGTTCCTCCTTCCTAATATTTAACGAATAGTTAAATATAATATACAAACATAAAGGAAAACTAACTTAAAGAATAATTAGAATAATTCATTAAAAGATTCAAAGCACCATGATTAAATATATTCGAATTACATCTCATTAATACAACCTTATCATATTACATTCAAAGGACATCTCATTAATGCAAACCATATCATTCGAATGACACCTCTTTGAAAACATTCATTTCTACATTTATGGACGTCTTATCTCGATGGAGTTGTGGCGGTGGGATGTTAGCTGGATGGTGTTGTGGCGGTGGGGCGGTGTTATTTAAACAAGAAGACATGAAGGAGGAGGGGGCTTTTTGTTCGGAGAGGAAAGGGAGAAGGTCTGTTGTGAGGAAATGGAGAAGGCTATTGTGATGAAATTGAGAAGACTGTTGTGGTAAAATCTATCAAGGGTGGAAAGGAGACTCACCGTTCTAGGGATTACGGGCACGGGGGCGGGAGGAGGCGTCCTCCGGGTTTAGGATTAAATCCTAAATTGGGTCGGGAGGAACATTTTGGTTCCGTAATCGATTCGATCAGTGGAGAGGAGGATCACGGTTCAGTGTATCACGGTTTTGGATCTCACCGTTTCCGGGTATTCCTCCTCTTAGCCTCGGTTAATTATTATGTTTCGACATCGGCTAGTCACTTGTGTTTTAGCATTAGCTAGTTCTCGTGATTTTACTTAGAATTAACTTAGAATCATGTTTAAATTCTCTTTCAAATTAAATTCAGCTAAACTGTTAGGAATCGGATAAGTGTTTTGTTTTATAAGATGAACAGAGACACTACAATTGGCGAGGTTTCAAGTACGTAAATGGTTATTGTGCGCATAAGCCAATAAGGAGTAAGAGTTTATGGAATACATGGAGGATGTTTATAATTTTATTGTAATGTCCCCAATTTTTTATTTGTCATATGTGGGAGTTAATGGAGTTTATTGTGGAGGTGCTAAGCATAGCACAATTTTGTAAGTTGAACATTAGAGACATTTTTTTGCGTATGGGACTTAGGAGAAATATAAAATTATTTTTGCTAGTGGAATGTGGGGGCCACACCTACAAGAAATACGCATCACTTGGAGAGGAAATCAAATTGCTAAGGGAAAGAGGTTGAAATATTGGATGGAGGGACCCACATGAGGAGGTAAGAAAAAATTATAAATAGAAGGAGCATAGAAGATATTGGGATCTTTTTGTTCAATCTTCTATTTCCTTTGTTGCTCAAGCTCGTTTAGTTGAGTCACGGGTGTTTCTTAGCACAAAGTTCTCCAAGGGGAGAAATCACCATTCTTTCGATGGACTTCGAGTGCCACTCTAGGGAGGAAATCTATTGCTATTTTGGTGAGAGGATTTGTGGAGTATTGTAACAAATTTCAGCGATTCCTTCAGCCAATTCGTACTCCGGGGAGGACACGAGTAGAGAAATCGTACGACTCATTTCAGCTAGCTCCCAGGGTGTTTTGCCGGGAGAAAATTAGTGGAGTTGCTTGAGGGGGAGGCTAGCCATTGTGGAAAGTTTTGGAGGCTGCGGTGAGCTGCTATAGAGGGCTCTCAAGGATAACACCGCAAACAACCTAGAACCAATAGAAGTTGTATGCGAGATAGGGGAAAAGTAGAGAGGCACTTTGACGTTGGGGACTTGGCCTTTTTGAGACTCCAACCATATAGGAAAAGAAAGTCTTAAGCAAAAGAGAGCGAGAAAATCTTAAGACGCACTTTTATCAGACCTTTAAAAGGTGACCAGAGCAAGTTGGGGAGGTGGCATATGAGCTAGAGCTCCCACACGGGTGCAAGGTACACTAATATTCCACGTCTCTTGCCCGAAAAAGGCTTTGGGACAGCGAGGTTACAACAACCATAGAGTTACGACCAAAGGACGATGTGGGGCACCTCATTCTAGTTCCGGAGGCTATCTTAGAGGTGTGAGAGAGGAAACTCCGGAAGCGAGTTCATCAAGGAGTTTCTTGTCTAGTGGAAGGATTTTCTAGAGGAGGACGCTACATGGGAGGGAGAGAAAATATTACAAAACTTGACATCACGAGTTGCTTGAGGATAAGCGACATTTGGGAGGGGAGGGATGTAATATTCTTTCTTTCTAAATTTTGCCAAGGTAGACTCACAATTTTGCAGTTTTGGGTGTTGGACAAATTTTAAGTACAAAACTAAGGAAAAGTGGGTAAGAGTATTAATTTAATTTTTTGTGAAGGAGGAGTCTCCAAAAATTGGACAAAGGGGAAATCAATTGCATAATGGAATGTGGGGACCACCACAAGAAGAAATTTTTACTCCTTGAGGGAAGTCGAATTGGACGAGCGAGAGAGAGAAAGGGAGGTCAAATTGTGGAGCCCACAAGGAGTGAAGCGAAAGCGACAATTATAAATAGGAGAAGAGGCCTCTATTTTGGAATTTTTTCCATTTTACATATCGAGTACAATAGTGTGCTTGTGCTACTCGGCCAAGTCAACTCGTGCTTTGCTTCGCACAAGAGATTCTTGGGCATGAATCTCACCCCTTCCTTCGAGTGGACTTCGAGTGCCACTCTAGGAGAGCATCCATTCCACATTTGCGGGAACTTTTTTCTAAGGCATTGACGAGGGAGAGATCAATTAACTTAGGAGTAGGCTAGGGCGCGAAGAGAACTCACGAGCTTTTTGGGAAAATCAACTCCAAGGTATATCATATCTTGGGAATTTTAGAGAAGTTTCTCTTAGCTATTTACTAGAGATTTGTGGAGGAGTGCGGGACAAACCCATGAGGAAATTCGAGAAATATTTCGAGCCTTTTGGGTTGGCGCAAGGGGTCAAGGGTAAGGAGGAATTGAGGCGAGGAAGTGCTAGAGGAATAAGGGAGGTTGAGGAGGAATTTGCGAGGGAGAAATTACACGGGTTTTGTTAATTTTTGCAACTAGGGTCAAATTCCACCTTGGACAGACTCAAATGATAGAGATGATGATAGAATTGAATTCCTCTTTTCGAGAGGACAAAAAATAGACCTAAATATCACCTCATTCGGGACAAGTAGAAGTTGGTTTTTGAATTTATGGTCCCACTCATGTATATTGGATTAGGTCGGCCCTATGCACATTTACAATTGGATCCTCAACATCAATGTGACTCTCATGGAAGCTTATAAATCAAAGAGACCTCAAGCTCATTTGGACACACTTATCACACAATCTCTTCTTCTCTTCTATTGTCTTGGTTTGCACGGGTATGGCGGAGGAAGTTCGCGTAAGGGTCCGAAACTACGGGTATAAAGCGTGTCTAGGGTTTACGTTTCCCCGATCGCATGCACGTCATTGTGAATTTTTCGACTCGTAGTCACACGCACATAGTGTTTATTAGTGCAAGCTCGGGAAGTCAATGTCGCACACACAATTGCCTAAAGGGTGCGACGGGGGCTGCGAGGCGGATCCTTCCCCGGTTGCACGCTTGTAGTTCTCCCTCGAGTGCAACTCGGAATGCGAGTCGCACACACGGAGACTTCAAGGGTGTGATCGGGGGTTTGAAGCGATTTGGGTCAATTTATCCTTAGTCGCACATTTACGGTTCCCTCTGGGAGCGACTAGTCACACGCATACGATGTCTAAGGGAGCGACCGAGAAGTTATAGTCACTTGCATTATATTTTGATGAGTGCGACTAGGGTTCTGCGCTAGGGTTTGACGAGTTGAGCGCAACTCACTTCGATTGTATGGTGGGCTGGATGGTTTCTCTCACGCAAAACAATAATTTTGGAAGTTTGTCTCTGTTTTTGTATTGGGTAAATCTCTCGTTGAAAGTTTATGTATTGGGATCATTGTACTCTTTGCTAAAACATTTTATGAAGATCTAATAAGAAGAAGATTTCAAAGGGTTTTCCCCATAGTGGGTTTTTCCTTGGTCTTTGACCAATCTGGTTTCTCTTATGGTTGTACTATTGTCTCCTTTGTCATTACATTTATTGTTCTATCTTTAGTTACTTGCTTATGATTGGAAACATTGTTAATAATTGGAAGCATTGCTTAATGAAGAATTGATTTGGGCTGAAGTAATTGAAACACCATAGAACAATCTAAAAAAATTAACATCGTATCGAGGTAAGGTGAAGGAAAAGCCCAAAAGGAGAAAAGTATTGAAGCCATTTTCCTTGGAAAGTTGAAGGAGCTTTTCTAGTCAAAGTTAAGATGTCTTCCTCTACCTTCAAGGAGCATGAAAAGTTGGGTGATGCATCAAACTTTGCCGCATGGAAAGTCGGGAGTTGGAGATCATAGTTGACAACAATGATGTGTTGGAATACATTCAAGGAAGGATGCCAAAGCCTCCGGAAAATGTGTCCACTTCCCTAAAAAAACGAGGTACAAGAAAGGCGATTCCAAAGCAAAGCAAATTATAGGCTGATGGTTTACAAGATCATTTACTTTCATATGTTGGGAATTTAAGGAAGTCTAAAGACATGTATGACAAGATAGCCGACATGTATGAAATCAACAATTTGAATGAAATAATCACCTTGAAAGATCAACTCAAAGAAACCAAGATGAACAAGGGAGAAACATTACAATCCTATATCATGAGAATATCTCGCCTTAGAGATCAATTGCAAAGAGTTGGGGAAAATATGTCAAACGAGGGAGCTAGTAATTGTGACTCTTAGAGGGAAACCTTCATTTGTACAATAAGCGATAACAATGTCCTCCCATCATTTGATGAAATTGTTGGAAAGCTTACTCAAGAAGAATCAAGGATGATATCAAGAGGAGGAATTCAAAAGCATGAAGAGGGAGAGCCCAGCTGCATATATATCTCATGACAAAAAGAAGAAAGAAGGGAAAATGAGGTCCATCAAGGAATCCTCCTTCTCAAAATGCAAAAGGAAGGAATGATAGATCTTTATCTCATATTGAATGCTATATTTGTCACAAGAAAGGGCATTATGCTTGAGACTGTCCCGAGAAGAGAAAGAGGCCGTGTTACAACACAAGAAGCAACAACCATAAAAGAAGAAAAGACGATCAAATAAATAACCGCAATAGAAGATATGAAAGAAGAAGAAAAGATACTTCAAGCGACCACGAAGAAGATCCTCCTCCTCAAAAGAAGTCGAATTTCCCGGGTATGAAACTAATGGTATAAATAAATCCGAATACATTCTTATTTCTACCCTTACTAGTTCTTCTCCTTCGGATTCGTGGGATAGTTGGGTGGTTGATAGTGGGGCCACTCATTAATTCTTTGGATATAAGGAAGTCCTCTCTAATCTAGTAGAGAGCGAGATTAATTTGAAGATTATTCTTGGAGACAATTCCACTCATCTCGTGAAAGGTTTTGGGTTCGTCAAATTTCATTTAAATTCCGGGGAATCGATTCTGTTGCATGATGTTATGCATGTGCCAAGATTAATGAAGAATGCTGGTATATATATCCGCATTGGAAGATAAAGGGATGAGGTTTGCCTTCATCAATGGAAAAGTTCGACTTGGTTTTCGTCGGTATACCAATGAGAGATGCATTCACATTAGGATCAAGATTTGAAGGACTCTATAGAGTCACCTTTGGAAGGCCATTTCTAGCATTGGTTCATAATACCAATCATTTGAGCGAGTTGTGGCACCGTGATTGGCTCATCTACATTATGATCCTCTTCGAAATTGAAGTAATTGGTCTCGAGGTATTCTCAATGTTCAAGCCCATCATGATGGAGTATGTCGGGATGTGCGAGTGGAAAGAAAACAAGGGGACCATTCCCATCTAGTGAGAACAAGTCAAATGCCATCCTCCATCTCATCATTCGATATATGTGGTCCAATCCCTCGTGCATTCTATTGGTGGTAATCTCTACTACATCACCTTCATTGAAGACTTCTCAAGAAAGACATGGATATATTACTTGAAGCACAAGGATGAAGCCTTTGAAATGTTCAAGGAATTCAAAGCTTTGATTGAAAATCAAACAGGGGAAGAGAATCAAAAATATTTAGGTCCGACAATGGAGGGGAATATATGTCAAAAATTTCATAGCATTTTTTTAAGAAAGAAGGGATCAAGAAGGAAACAATTGTGCCATATACACCCGAACAAAAAGGATTAGAAGAAAGGAAGAACCCGGGGGTTGTGGGGGGAGCGTCCCCCACCTCTCGAACTCTGCTCCCAATTCGTGCTCCGAGCGGGTGCGTTTTGGGGAGTGCATCGGGAGTGCGCTCCCTAAACGGGGAAAAAACGCTCCCTCGTTTTCGGGGAGCGTTTTAGGGAGCACTTTAGGGAGCGTTTTTTTAGGGGGGGAAGCGTTTTAGGGAGCGTTTTTTTTAAGGGAGGGATCATTTTAGGGAGCGCTTTTTTTTGGGGAGGAAGCGTTTTTTTTAGGGAGGGAGCATTTTCGGGAGTGTTTTTTTCTTCTTAAAGACTTGGTTATAATTGAAATTACTTGCTCTCCATTTGCTTAAATCATCCATTTTTCCAAACTAACTATATTTTCAATATAATTTGTCTATCAACTATTTTTTTAACATATTATGATACAATTCCATTTGGTAATGGCCATTATTTTATTGTAAACCCGGGAAAGGTATATTCCTTAACAATCTTGAGACAAAATTTCCTACCATAAAGTGGAATGGATTTTGTTCAAACTAGTTGAAAAAGCATACATCATATTCATTTTTATGCAAGGATCAACTATCAAGATATGAGTAAAGGCTAATTTTCATTAAGGAATAAAAACAAAAGCTTAGCTTTAAGACTCATTGTGTTGTAGTTATTATGAGTAGAATATATGACCCTTTGAAACTCGAGTGTTTAATTCAACAAACAATTTCTCTCCACTGTAAAAAGGGCCTAAATATTATGAAATCATTCTTTGTACTATTTTTTAATTCCTTGCACCTACTCCTTTCTCACATTGAAACCAAGTTGAAAGTCCTTTGCAATCAAGATATGCCATCTTATTGGAGACAATTATGGATGACCAAAATATTTGTTGATGTTTCATCAATGCCTCTACCCTTTTAGGTCATGGCCATATTGCTTGCATGAGATGGGGGCTTGTGTATTTTCCCATCTCTGTTTCTTAGAGATTTTATGACCTTAATGGCAAAGTGGGTAACAAGTTGATGAAAAATGAAATTGATTAAACTTTGGATAATTAATGATATGCCTTCTAGGTTGAATTTCCCATTTCCTTAAAAGAAATTAATTTATTCCTTAGCAACACATTCTATGTGTTCTCCACATGTTGGACATGTCGAATACCTAAGCGATCAACTAAAGTGCGGATCCCATTCCCCCCACAGGGGACTAACTTACTGACTCTAAGATTTTAACTCTATTATATTTTATTAGGCATGTGGCTTCTTGCACAATGATATCAAAATCAAAGCCCCGAGTTTAAGTTGCCTAATGTGACCCCAACATTACGGTATCTTCTTGTATCTTTTAGGATGATATTACGGTAGAAGTGTTCCAAAAACTAGATGTATCATGTGATTTTTCTCAATATGTGTTCGAGTGTTTATTAATACGCCATCGTTTTAAAGATTTTTAAATCTTTACAATCATCTAGATTTCTATGGTTGACAATTTGCACATTATTTCATCCAAGCCAAATCATAGGTTAGAGCTTTTCCATTTTCTTTTGGGTTACATCTTGGGAATTTGTGTGAATATTTTATTGGATCATTATCTTTAAGTGGGTATCGACATAAATTATCTTCTCTTCATTCTTACATCTTTACAAATACCCTTTAACGTTTCTAGAGAAATTATTCTTCTTTCTTACATCTTTACAAACACCCTTTAACATTTCTAGAGAATTTATTCACATTAATTTAATTATATTTTCTAAGGGAAGACAATGTCAACAAGCATTAAGGCCAACCTTAGAAGACCACCACTACCACTATCTCGCTCAAATTTCAAAAATTAGACATTTCTCGTGGCAAGAGAGCCAACCAATAGATAAAATAGATTTACTAGTCTTTTCTAGTTTCTAGTAGTTTTTAACTTTTTATAATCATTGAAACTTGACTCTTTCATATTTATTATGATATTTTTTTGTAAACAATATATGACAATTTAAGTTTGAAGTTTGAAACTTTTAAGTTGAGTCGTTAAAAGTTTATAAGTCATTATGAATTATGAATATGATGCTTCATGAAATTTGAAAGTTGTTTTCATTTCGTTTCATTTTATCACATTTCATTTCATGTTAGATATTATTTGTTGTAAATGTTACACTTAGCTTACAAGTACAACTATGGTGATCAATGAATCGATGATGATAAATGTTATATATTGAATTTTGAAAGCTTGAAACTTTAAGATTGATGAATCATGAGACTCAAGAGTTAATATGTTGTATGTTTCTAACTTCTAGATTAGAAACATAACTTATAGATTAGAAACATAATCTTTTATATTAGAAGATTATAACCTTAGTCACCGGGTTCGGCGAACTTAATGATTGAAGTTCGAAATTTGCCGAATTTGAACCGATTCGAACAAATTCGAATTTGTTCGGCGAACTTCAAGCCCGAATATGAAGGTGAACACGAACACGAATTTTAAGCCGAACATCAACGAATTTTTTTTGAAATTCGGGTAAAAATTCGATTTTATTCGTTTAGGCTGTTAGGTTTTGGCATTCGCTTTCATGGTTTATATGTGGAAATGATGTAAATGTTTGAGCAATAATCCTATCATCTATGTGTTTGCAATGTGCATTATGTACTTTGAAAATTGACATGCTTATTTATTTATGTACATCATATTTATCTTTCAACATGCTTAAAATTGTTATATATATATATATATATATATATATGTAAATTTCTATATGTCGAATTTTATGCCGAACTTTATCGAGAAAAATTTTAGGTGCCGAACTTTATTCGAATTTCAATGTTGTCGAACTCGAACACGAACACGAACTTGGTGACTTAGATTATAACTTCTAGATGATTGATTTTATATGGTTCAATCTATACTTTTATGTTTTTGTATAATTCATCATTCTACATGCTTTTGTTGACATATGTGCATGAAAATTATATATATATATATATATATATAATAAAAAAAACGCTCCCCGAAATGCTCCTAGACCAGGGAGCTTCTAAAAATGGTGCTCCCGCTCCCGCTCCCCCATTTTTTCTCCCGCTCCCAAGTATCCTTGGGAATAACATGTCTATATTAGAAGTTGCCGTGCCATGCTCCATGATCAAAAGGTGCCAAAGTTCCTTTGGGGAGAAGCTACACATGATGTTGTATATGTTTAAAACGAGGGTGTCTCATCAAGCATTGGAAAATAAGAGTCCCGAAGAAATATTCACGAGTATCAAGCCCGATATTAGCCGTCATCATATATTTGGATGCTCCGTGTATTTCCATGTACCTAAGGACAAAAGGAACAATTTGGAAGCTACGGGGAAGAAAAGGTATGTTTGTGGGTTATTGTGAAAATTCTAAACCATATAGAATATATATTCCTGGTCAAAGGAAGGTCGAAATTAGTAGGGACATAACATTCGATGAAGATGTAGCTCTTGGAAAAGCAAAAGACCTTCTCTGCCTCCTCCTCCCAAGAAGGAGAATGATGATTGGGATATTCTAGATGGTCCTTACGTGCACTGAGTCCGAGTTTGCTATTGTTGATGATCCCATGAAGCCTATGGATCCCCTAGATCCTCCTCCAAGTGATCCTCCTATTAGGAAGAGACCACTTTGGCTCCGCGACACTCTACGACATGTTGGAAGACATATTCACGTAGAAGGTCATTCATAGAAAGGAAGAAACCATGTAGGTATCACGGATATGTTGCGACCATGAACACTATGATTCAAGCAGAACCATCCACTTTTGAAGAAGGCTGTAAAAGATCAAGCTTGGAAGGATGCTATGGCCAAGGAATATGAATTGATCGTGAAAAATGATGTATGGGATGTTGTGCTTAGGACCGAAGGAAAATACTGTGGTGACTTCAAAGTGGCTATTAAAGATCAAGCATGGAATTGATGGTAGCATTGAGAAATATAATACAAGGTTTGTGGATCGAAGATTCTCACAGAAAGAGGGAGAAGATCGATGATATATTTGCACCGTGGCTCGATCCACAACCATCAGTTCGATAGTAGCCCTTGCCAAAAGTCGGGGATGGACTCTTCACCGGATGGACATAAAGGCGCATTCCTTCATGGCATATTACAGGGAAGAAGTGTATGTTGAACAACCACGGGGATTTGAAGCGGAATATCGAAGAACACATGTTTGCGGATTGAAGAAGGCATTGTATGGTTTGAAGCAAGTTCCCCAAGCTTG
Source organism: Pinus albicaulis (assembly GCA_034641835.2). NCBI lineage: Eukaryota > Viridiplantae > Streptophyta > Pinopsida > Pinales > Pinaceae > Pinus > Pinus albicaulis. Next base: position 42,248 of record JAXQQM020092854.1, read on the forward strand.
TTATGCACACATTGACAACTATATGATGAAGTTGGGATTCACAAGAAGCAATGTCTATCCCAACCTCTACTTCAAGATAGTCCAAAGTATGTCCTTGATTTTAGTCCAAAAATGGAAATAAAAAAAAAAAAAAAAAAAAAAAAAAAAAAAAAAAAAAAAAAAAAAATGTAGTAAGCGTTCAGTTGCAGAAAATTCCGGTGTTTAACCGTTTTCGCATTTATCGTGAAACTTTCGCGTTTTCAAGTACTTCGCTTCGTTATCAAAAGAATCATAGCTAGTAGAATGGCGAGGTCAAACCATCAAATTAATGATGTTAGTGGAACTATCACATGCATATAGAAGATCATGAAAGTCAAGTTAAGGAACCCATTTCAGGATGATTAAGGATGTGCAACTCAATCATATGCAAATGATTCAAAACATGAAGCTAACCAAATCAATCTTCAAAATAAGATAACTTCCATGGAAGCAAGTCATGCGGAAATAAATGTCATGGAAAACAGATTTAAAGATCATGGAATTTAATCACTCCCAATCAAATAATTGTCATGGAAGAAAAACATGTTAAGGAAATGGCGATCATGAAACAAATCATAAGAAAGAGATGAATTGTATGCAAAGTTTCTTCATGGCCATGAAAGCGGATAATGATGAATCAATAAAAAACATGGAACATAGATTGTTGATGATTGAAAGTCATGCGAAGGAAATGTTGTTGTCCAAAAGTTGGAAAGAATGGAAAGATCACACATACGGAATTTCCAACCCAAGTCGGTTGTCAACGAGGATCATAAGACTTCTTGTGCGCTAAGCCATTCCCATCTCATCACACAAAAGGATTTAACTATGGTTTCAAAGGATGTTGAGAAAGACCAAGCTTATATTGTCTGCATTGACGGTATATCCCGAGAATAATATCGGTCACGCTCCAAGTTCTTCAGATATTTTGTACGAACATCTTCAAGATGAGAACAAGAAATCTACAATGGGTCTCATTAACGACATCACAACCCACTGGAAGAAGAGAAAGAAGCAAAAAGAAGAAGTAAGTGGTTTGATTCGTCGATGGTCGGAAGCGGCTTGACATTCGGATGGGAATAGAGTCCTACAATTAGCAAGATTGGACACGGCACATCCCAGCGACCTACGGACTTGCACAAAGCGAGGGCAAATGCTCGACATGCACTATCGTGAGCATGCGGTGCCACGGAGCATCCTTTGTATTGTGTCTCTAACCTTACACCTTGTTATTTCGGCATTTTCATTTTGCGGTTAGAATAGATTTACTTTTCATGTTAAGTAGAATAATAAATAAAGAAGAGCTTCTATTTTTCTGTTGAGCTTAATGTTGTATCATGATATTTGGATGGACGCTTCTTATGTAATCTTGTGTGTTGTAGGATGCGGTTACGGATTCTCACATTCCTTGATGAGCAACGTGTCCCAGTAGAGGCAGGAGGATGTTGACCACACTTTGTCAACTACCCGCGCGATTTTACCCCATTTTTTCAAATGGGATTCGTCATGTTCGACGTGAGGTAGCGCCATTAAATTCCCATCGCTCGGTCGACAATTTTTATAAATGATGTAAGCCCGTTACGCATGTAATGATGTGGAAAATGATTTAAGTAAGACCGTCAATGTATGTAACAACTAGGTAAGCCTAGTATGTTGTTGATGATCTCTATCCTAGGAAGCTTTTTGTCTCAACGTTTGATTCACGAAAGTGATCGGTAGAGTTGCCCTCCGGCCTCACCCCAAAGCTAGGGTGGATTTTGTCCTTGACACACTAAGTGAGTCCTAGTGTTTCTGTCGAGTCCTTGTAAAAAGTAGTTTGAGCTACTTGGTCTACTAGATCATATTTGAGTCGCGAGAATTAGGTATTTATTTGAGGGTCTATACGAATGGGTATTCCCCCTTCATGTATATATAAATGTATTATCTCATGTAAGGGTTGGAAAAATAATTAAAATCCCCTCTCGGTCAATTAATTAAATTTTACGGTCAATTAATTTAAAAAATCTTAAACAGAGAATTTAATTAATTTAGGGTCTAAGTTAGGATTAAATCTTTAAAGGCAAAATTTGTGGGTCCTTGCAAAATGATTTTAAGCCCCGGGAGCCAAGGGAATATTGAGAATTTTAAGAAATTTTGAACCTTTCGGCCTTGGTGGTTAAGTCGAATCAAGATTTTGGGGTAATTAACTCAAAAATAATATTTTTTTGAGTTAATTAAAGTCGAATAAATGATAAATTCGTTTTTTCACCAAAATTTTAATTTCAACGCTCTGATTAAAAGATGATTAAATCTTTTGAACGGTTGAGATTATTTTGACAAGGATGTCCAAACAACGGGTGGAATTTTATCACATAAATTTAGAGGGTCTTTGTCGATACCGAATCATCGATCTAGAATGCATTGCACTTCTTCTTAGAAACTCTTGTAAATTTTTGAGGGAATAAAGCATAAAGACTTTGGGGTTACAAATTTTGATGTTCTTTCTCGGATCTATGTGGTCGAATTGTCTCTAAACTACTTGCTACTTTGTTTTTTGCATTTTATGGTTGATGGCCTTCATGGATTAATGCGCATGCAATTATCTTGTGCGAGTTTAACGGATTCATTTAATGAAATTTTGATTTTTTCTAAAGGATCTCATGTTGTTTTCTTAAATCTCTATCGATCTAAGGTTCGAGATCTAAGTGTCGGGGAAAAAAAAAATTTAAAATAGAGCGTACGGGAAGTCTTCGGTTGGACAGTGAGCTCTCAATACACATAAATACGAAAAGTTCATTATTTGTTAAATTCCAAGTCTATCTTACGAAATTGGTGGTTTTACTGCCCGAGGTTTTCTAGGAAACATGCCTCTCCTTAAAATGTTAAATCTCTAATGCTAAAATGGATTTAAATTTGGCCGGGAGGGCCTCGGTTGTAAACTAGTTTTTAAATTTGTAGATTTTTTTTTCAAGGTATGAGGTTTAATCGTTTTCTTGGTGTGTATATCTTCAGATTTGGGCACACGGTCTCTTGCAGGTTCACGGGTTTAAATCGGAAATTTTTAAGATGCGAGCGGATCTAGCCTCCAAAGGCCGGATACGGCCTCAAATCCCTACGCTGGGCAAATTTGGGCATTGTTTTTTGATTTAAAGGGCATGAAATACGGCGTAAATTGAAGAGTTCTAAATTTTGTTTCGGAAATTTAAATGTGTTAGGTTAATTATTGGCTGCGAATGTTGTTCAGTCGCTGCAGTCTACAAATCCGTTTTGCGCATCTCCGCGAACCTTCTTTACTTTGCATTCGTTTCGCTATCCCATTTCTTCCCTTTGCACGGTAGTCTTTGCTGCTCTCATTTCTTTGCCATCGAATTTGCATTTCCATCCTTACGTCGTCATCCCCTTGCTCACAGCGGCCCTTTTCATATCGTCTTACCTTTCTCCCGATGCCGTCAAGCCTCATTTTCGCTCCCCTTCCGACACCCAGCAAAACAAAAAAAAACAAAAAAAAAAAAACATGTGGCGAGCTCAAGCTCGACCCTGCGCCTTCCGCAACGTCGACAAATCCCTTATCCGCACTGTCCAAGTAAACCTACGATAATCCACCGTGTTAGCTCAAATCACCATCCTCCTCACGTACGGCTCCTTACGCGGTCCCTGTTTACTGTAGTCTCATTGAACCTTCGTCCTCCTCTCTTCGAGCCACCATCCCCACTCCCTCTTGGTTTACTTGAGCACTGCACACAAAAACGACAAAGCGCATTAAAAATGAGCTGACGTTCATGCGTTTTCATTTGGTTTGGTTTAGGTTTTTTTGGTTAGCGTATAGTTTAGAAATTATTTTTTTTTTTTTTTTAATTTCGGTTTGTTAGTTGAGTTTCATTTTGATTTATTGATAGCGTTTGTTTGATTTAGATTTAGATTTCCAGATTACAATTTTGATAGGGTAGTGTTAAAATTTGATTTCGATATTGTTTTAATTTTATAGTCTTAGTTTAACCTTACTTAGTTTCCATTTAGTTTAATTTTGATATTAGTTTTGTTTAGATTTAAATTTAATTTGTTTTTAAACTTAGTTTTAATATGTAGTTTTAGTTTAATTTTGAATTTGTTTTATTTTAGATGTAATTTAGATTTTATCTAGTTTGGTCTAACCTTAGATTTAGTTTTAGATTTTAAATTTTAATTCAATCTAGTTAGGTTTTTAGCTTAGTTTCAATTTAGTTTTAATTCTAGTTTTGTTTTGATTTAATTCTAACTTCTCTTTAGAGAACTTTAATTTAGATATAGACTTAGATTTTTAATTTAAAAATAATAATAAAAATAAAAAATTCCAAAAAAAATCCTAAAAATCTAGAAAATACAAAAAAAAAAAAAAATTCAAACTTTCTATAGTCAAATGGCTAAAATTTTTCTGTCTAAAGTTTCATGGATGTTTTAATTTTATTTGGGTTATATTGGAATATCTTAATTTCGGAAATATTTCAAGCATTTGGTATCGTTTCATGATAGCTTTGTTGATTGGCTTCGTTGTCTTAATGAATGATCGTGGCATTTTCTAACTTAGATATCATTGCGGTCATTTAACGGCGGATATATACATCAATACTCATCTTTAGTGCCATGAGAGATCTGTTTGGCTACTGTAAAGCACTAGTTTTAACACTGTCAATCGGTGAAATGTCGTTAATTTTATCTAGTATTTGGTGTTTTAATTGTGTCTCACAGATTCTTCCTCTTCATTTCTAATAAGGTCTACCTCCCTTAGCTTGCAAGGCAAACAATAGAGAGATTGGGGATAAAGGTGACGACCCCAGGTACGAGCCGTTGTCGTGGTGCCTAAACAATGCAGCGACAACAATGTCTGTGGTTGTATGTACAAGGCTGAATATGAACTTTATTTACGAGAAAATTTAAAACAAAGCTGTGAAAGCTTATTAAGATCTTAAAAATTTAAACATCCTTCATTTTTCTTATGACTTGAGATCTTGATATGTTTTGAGGTCATCCTTTTGCTTCTGTAGTTTCGATTTTGAGCATGTTTGAACCATTTTCTTCTATCTTTAGCTCGAGTTTTGATGCGGTTAGAGCCATTGCTTTCTAATCTAACGGGTTAGGATTTAAGCTTGTTTAAACCACTATTTTCTATCCTAAACTAATCTCTTTTGATAGCTAAGATTAAATAGTTTGGCAAATCTTCTTCACTAACCTATGGAGTATATTTAAATCTATCTAGTCAAGATTGGGGTACATGTGACTAACTAACACTCTTTTTGGTGTGGCATTTAGGTTGCACACTTTCGAGATTTTCATTCTTTTCTTTTTTGGTATTAGGGTTGTACCTTTTTTTCTTTTATCTGTGCCTCTTTTTTCTTTTTCTATTGTTTTTGTATTTTTTTCTTTCCAATTTTTCTAATTCAAAAAGCGATGTTGCATACAATGAACAAAAAACTTTGAAACTTAAAATATCGATTGTGGAAGGCAATATTTGAGCATCTTGCTATTGACAGGACCTCCAAAATATTCGACTCCATCCAACTCTTGGAGAAAGAATGCATTGTTCCCAATAGCAGTTGGATAAAATAAGGGTCTTGCCATGAATTGTCAAATTTTCCATGTTTGCCCATATCTTTCTTATTACGAATCCCATTTCTAGTCTTTCGCAATTTTAAAGTCACTAGCCTTGGATTTCTTTTTTTCGTCGAATGATTCTTGATGTTTTCTTGTGGTTATTTGTGTTGAAGTGTATATTTCTTCTATAGTTTGTTGTAGATGTATAGTCTAGTTTATTATTCTTGTTATATCATCATCTTGATTTGTACTTCTTGGATCAACTTCATGGTAGCACTCTAATGATTTGGAAAAAATTGCATCGATTCATAAACTGATTGGTAAGGAGACATCATTCAGCTTCTTAACATCGTCCTTCTTGCCCATAATGTATGTACTAGCTTACGCATGTGATTTTTTGTTATCTTCTGACACTTCTTAATTGTGTTTACCAAAATTTTGTTTGAGGATTACGCAACCCATTACCTTGAGGTAATAGAGTACGTAGAATGACCCAATATGATACATTATTTACTCGCAGGGAATTCTCTGTCTTTTTAGTCCAAATGCGGCCCGGCAGTATCGATTTATGATCTTTCTAGGACAGCTAAACCTAGGCAGTATATGGTTTTCAAGAAATGAAATAATGACCGAGTACGGCAGCATTCCTAGAGGGGATGGCTTCTATCCATTTGGTAAAATAGTGCAGTGATGGGATCCATTTATGTTGGGTAGATGAGCGGATGGATTTCCCCAATGAAGTCTAGACCCCCCTTTTGTTGAAAAGGAGCTTCGACGGTGATTGGTTGTAGAGGTAAAGACGACTTTCTTTTGCCTTCAAAGATTTGGCATTTGTGACGAGGCAATAATCATTTTGTGGACATCTTGAAAGAAAGGTGGACGTTGATAGCCGACTCTAAGGATTTTGTTAGCGAGTTTACTTCCGATGAAGGTGGCCTCCATGTACTCCTTCATGAAATTTGTGCTTGATCTTATACGCATCATTCTCGAGGCAAACATTTAAACAATAATCCACTAGCATTTTCCAATATAAACATTTATCCAAAAATGCGGTATTTACGGCTTTCAATTTTAAAAAATCTTGCCTTTGTTTTAGATAAACAAGGAGGAGCATTAGACCAAACCAAAACATGCAAAATGTACGTATACCAAGATGAATTGAAAATGATCTTCAGTAATTGGAGTTGTAAACTCTATATCTGTTTATCCAATGCATTAAACATGTTTATGTCAAGAGCTTGAAAGTTGGATTATTTTAAAATGTACTGATCTTGAACCTTTATGAGCTTAGTAGGCTTGATTTCTAAGTCATATTCTAAAATTACAACAATCCACTTTCATCTTTTGCCATTTGGATCTTGGGTCAATATATGTTTTGCGTGAATGAGGCACAAATGCTATAATGTGGAAATGTAAAATGTAAACTTTGACGAGGCAAGGCTTGTTTTTCCGATATGTTGTACTTGATCCCAGGATTTCTCAATGCCTTGCTAAAAAATGCAATTAGCGTTGTCTTAATCTAATTCATGTTTTTCTGTAATAAGACGGTGACTCTTGTGTGTTCTAATGCAAATGAAAAAATGAAGAAATCCTTTGTAAAATCGGGACGACGTGCGGCCCGGGGTTTTAGTAAATGCTTGTTTAACTCAAATGATTATTGCTTCTCGGTCCATTTAACTCCTTCCCTTTTAAGCATATTTGTCATGTTTCTAAGAGTTCGGCTAAATTGGGTATGAACCCTCTCCAAAGAGTTAATCTTCCATTGAAAGATTGAAATTCCTTGATGTTTCGAGATGACTGCAGTTTGCAATATACCATCGATCCTCTTTGGGTCTATTCTTATTCCCTCTTCGGATATGATGTGTCCGGTTACCTTCTTGGAGACAAACAATGTTTTCTTTGGATTCAAGGACAACCCTTATTTTACGCATTTTCTCAAAGACTTTTCTCAAAGTGTATTAGGTGTTCTTACGCATCTGTTTTTGAATGAACGGTGATATCATCTAAGTAGATCACTATGAAGTAACTATTTCTTCGATAATGCTATGTCCATGGCTCTACGAAAAGTGGCACCAACATGCATTGAAGCAAGGGCATTTTCAAATACATAAGTACCCCAAGGAGTACTAAAGGTTGTTTTTAGTTGATCATCAAGATGTACCAATATTTGATTGTAACACCGAGAAGCCATCTAGCAAAGAAATTCTTTTAGAACCAACTACCTTCTGTAAAGATATGATCCATTTTGGGTAAGAGATAGTTGTCAACTGACAGAGCTTTGTTTAAGTTTATAAAGTCAATACAAAGCCTTATTTCTCTGTTCTTCATAACCGTCTGAATTGAACACCCACTGCAGTATCTAACAAGGACAATAATTAAAACACTGCATTTTTTCTAATTTCTTTTTACGGAAGGTCATTAGGCCTTGAGTTTGATTGCGTAATTTTTGCTTAAAAACACGGTTTTCTTTTAGAAGTATCTTATCTTGAATTGTTGTATCATAGGGTTTCAAATCTTCATAACTCCGCATGCAAATACCTTCGGAAAATTCTTTAAACGGCTCAATGTATTTCGAGTTTGATAGTATTTGGCCGGTGCTTTAGATAGTTTGATTATTTTGGGCTTTTCACTGTTTTGCCTATATTTGCATTCTTCCACTTGACTTGATGCGTTCGATTTTGGCTTTTTGGCAACATCATTCAAATCAAACAATTCTTCTAATAGGACAGGTCCTTTGGGCAAGCTTTGATCTTTGAATTGACACCTCTAAGTCATCATTTTCTAATCTGTTGCTTTTTCTGTTGTATGTTTGGGTTTGATGGGTTAATAGATTTATTTCAGCAATCTCGAGAAGACTTTTCTTTTCAAAAAGTGGGTTTTCGGTAGGTTAATCTTGTTCATACTGCGGAATTAGGGACCCATTATTTCAAATTCATTTTGGAATGTGAGAGTGTCTATTTATTTATCTCATAAAAAACTTGCCGGTCTTTTCATTATCCGAAATAATTTGGTCTATGTTTGACTTGGGTGGTGTATGCTTTCATAAGGTGTTAGACAAGTTCTAGCGACAAAGGCTAATCCATTAGCAAGAATAGTTTCCAGTTCCTTGGGACAAGGTAAGTTGGAATTCGTAGAAAGGTTTTCAATAAGTCCATGGCATCATCTCTGTAGGCTCTAAGTACGGGATGTTTAGCAGTGTATTCTCCATTTACTTGCCTAATTATTAACTTTGAATCTCCATGAACTTTTTTTTTATTCTTTTGGCCCCTATTTTTCAATAAATACGAGCCTAAAGGGAAAGCTTCATGCTACGCTATGTTGCTCGTGCATTGGAAGTTTAATCTATAGGAATGACCCTCGGCACATGATTGTTTCAGGTGTTGTGCACTCATGTTCACACTCCTGCGCTAGTTGGCAAGGCAAGATCCATCAAACATCATACTCCAAAGAGGACCGTTTTCAGCTTTGTCATTACTTTTATTGTTGTCCTCTCTATTTTGTTTGCCTAATGTATCAGCATGTTGTTCCTGTTGGTCTTTGCACTAGGAAATTTGAATCTTGTTTTGCTCCTCGAGATCTTCAATGTTTTGAGGTTCTATTCTTTGACTTTCATGATGTTTGCACTATATTTATAAAGCTAGCGTTATGGACCTCAAAACCCGTGATGTTTGTTTGTTTGTGATTTTGCGAATTACCAAACGGTCTTTCAGATTTTCCTTGTTTTCCTCATCTATAGTTGCCCCTATGTTTTGGTGGAGGGAGCACTATGTTGGGTGATGTTTCATTGACTAACTCTTGCTCATTGAAATCTCATCATTGTAAAGAATGAATGAGTCAAGGTTGGGTAATAATATGGAATAAGGAAAGTTTGGTCTTTCTTAGTTGCTACCATATGTATTTCATGTGTGTTCCTATAGAGTCTTCTAGGTTGTTGAAGACGAAGTGGTGGCATAAATCATATCCATGTTTGCATAGTACCTTGCAACTTAGCACCCCATGATCTTGAGAGAAGGCATTTTCTGCCATATTTGGGGGGTTACTATAGGCACTACAATGTCCATTACTAAGCTTTTGGGCAGAATTTGAGCTAAGTTAACACATAATAGATCTTTTATTAGGCCTGAGCACCTTACTCTTGCTTGAATCAAAGGAATATAAATCTTTATAAGGTACGGTTACCTCTAAGCCTAATCTTTCCATTATTACCTTGAGCATGAGGATTGTATGTGATATCTGAATCCAAGCATTAGTGTGCGAGAATATTATCATGGATATTTTAAGCTGATGTAGAATGGAGAGGTAGTTCATGCTTGAAGCTTTTCCTTCAATCTTGGGGCCAAATAAAAACTTTGGTGTGTCTGTGTTTAAATTAACGGTATCGAAATTTCTTCTGTATTTAGAGCTTTCAAAACACGACATCTATATACATTGAGTGACTAACTCGGTAAGTGGGATAGAGATTTTGATCTTGGAAATTTCATTCTCTAGGCTAAAGGGGGAATGCGGTTTTTGAAAATGTTTCGTTCGACCTTCTTGGTCACTAATTCATCGACTAAGAGTACGACACTGTAATTTCTCTTATTCTGGTGATAAAATGGTTTTCAAGAGCATTAGCTGAAATACTAGTGTTGCTAGGGTCACACACTTTGTTTTTCATTGAGTTGGGTGTTTTTCCCTTGTTTGGATCGGAACTTGACCACTATTTTATGATTTCTCTTGTCTTTTTGAGAGTATTTACGGGGGTTGTTTTTAGCGAGTTACCAGGAGGGTTTTCTTCTTCCAGGAGTTTTCTTGATTCTTTTTACTTCTGGGTCATATTGTTTGGGTGATCCTATGATAGCATTTTTCTGATTTGAATCATGGTATTCGGTTTGATCTTCTGTCATGTAGGTGTATATGGACCTTGTTTTCTCCTTGGAAGAAATCAGAATATCATTGCTTACTCCCAACATGTTTATGTTATCATCCTCTATTTGTTCAATTATTTCTTCCTCCTCATTAACATAATTTTCTTGAAAAGGAGGTCGATGCAGTGATCAACATCTCTTTGTGCATTACCGAGGTTGATTTCTCTGAAGGTCTGATTAAGTTTTGAGGGTAGTTTCTGTTAAGAGCATTTTGTTTGGACAACTAACACTTTCCATCATTTTTTTCCAACTTCTCCATGTTCTTGGCTAAGGATGATCTAATTTTGGGTCAAATGTAGAAGGTGCGGTGTCTTGTCCCTATATAATGCCCTCTTCCTAGGTCACTCATTCGGCTCTCTTTTCAATCAAGTTCGTTTCCACACTAAGAGCTCCCTTACGCATGTCTTCTAGGTTAAGGGAGGATCCTTTCTCTTGTTGATAGGCCATTTTAGGATCAAATCCTTCGGGGGGGAACTTGGCAAGGTGAGCCTTGTGGAGGATTTTAATTGGAGGTAGTGCATTATAAACACTATTAAATCTAGTGCAATAATCTTGAACACTTTCCCCAGTCATTACTCTTGAGGTTGTTGTAATCTAAAAGTATTTGGAGAGGGTTCTTCCCTAACACCCATTTGTTTATGAATGTTTGATGGAAAGCTTGGATATCATTAATACTATGAGGGGTTAAGCCTTTGAACCATTTTCTTGCTTCTCCCCCTAGACTTTGAGCAAATAATCTGAGTTTTAATGGTCTCTCATCATCTGTCTCAATTCTATCAAATAATCATTCATCTTGTTCACATGTGTTTGAACGTTATTAGAACCACTAGCATCATATAATGGGATCTTGGGCTGGTAGTCTGTAGCAAATTGGCTAAAGGTAAAGGAAGGACTGAGAGGAGCATGTCATCTTTGTACATGATAGGAGGTTGTGGAAAAAATGGGGGTTTACAAGTGGAGGAGTTTGCATGAAAGGAGGGGATGATGGAATGGAGTAGTTTGGTGGGTGTATGAGTAACGGAAGTGCTTAGACCGACAAAGGCGTGAAAGCGGATCTAGGATGAGAAAAACCAAAGTTATGAATGAAATGAAGGTCGGTGAGGTGGTTTCTCTACTACCGGGGTGTTCACTGCCATGTTTGGGGGTAGTGTGGAGACTCAAAGTCTATACGATCTATATCATCAAGTGACCTAGTTCTAAATGGGTTTCTTAAGTCAACTTGTGTCTTACGAACGTAAAGAGATTTTCGGTAGAGTTAGCTCTGTGAATTGATGCGACAACGGTTGAAGTCTTGGATTTAGGAGACTTCCTAAGGATGCTTTACGGATTATCAGCGCTCTCGGGGAGGATTTGGGTCGAGATGGGCTCCTGGTGTAAATTCCTTCTAGAAGCCACTATGTGGAGTTTCGACCAATAATTAGAAAATTTCAGCCAAATATGACAAATTTTAAGAGGCTAACTAATAATCTTTTCAAAGAAAACTCAATTGTCAAAAGTTTTTTTTTTAACCGGGTTTGAAAAAATTTCTATAGTGAAATCAGGAAAAATAGTGGGGTCGGCGGGCTACGAATACCCAGTAGGTCGCGGTGAAGGGTTTTACTTGTTCTCAAGGTTTGGTTGTTGTTCATCATCAACAATAAAAATAACTTGATCTTGGTGATACTTGATTCATTTTAGGAATAGGGGTTAGTTGAGTTGTGAAGTTATCTATTTCTCAATACTATCCCTAGTATGGTGTTAGTATGTTAGAGCTCGTAGTTGGCAAGATTGGCAAGAACAAATGCTGCAGGCCTACATCAAAACCACTTTGGAATCTTAGGATCTAGCCCTCACGGATTCAAAGAGGGATCCCTCTATATAAGTGTTTTCAGAATATTTATCTTTGAGTTTGTATTTTGATATTGAGCTGAATTATGAAGTACAAGGTTTTTGTTTTTGGTTGGGATGGATATCATCAAAATGAAGGAAGTCTTTTTGAGGTGAAGGTATGAGCGATTGAAAGAATAGTTCGATTTGATAAGATAAGTAAGAGATAGTATCAAATAATGAGCTGTGGAGTCATAAAGTTTGGTGCCACAACAAGTTTGAGAATGGTCTGCCTGGGGCAAGTCATCTATACCAAAGGATCTTTTTAAATTGAGTTATGGCATGAAACATCAAAATGTTGTAGCAGAAAAAAGCAAAGCTAATAACCATTTAAAAATATATTAACTTTACCAAACAAGAAAAACCTTTCAGTAAGCAGAAGCAAGTAAAGGACAAGGCAAACCATGTACTTCTTTGGTAAACTTTTTACTAAAGCACACTTTAGAACAACAATGGTAATCTAATAGATTACCTTCAAAAAGTAGAAAACATATAAGAAAACGGAGAAGCGACTAAGATCAAGTAAGGACTTTGAACCTGTCACCTTTTGGCATACTCTAAAGGGATCTTTTCAAAGCAAGCTGTTGGAGATAAACTAGAGAGGCCAAGGGCCTAACCATGAGCTTTACGATTCCTTTACTTATCATATAATGAAAATATCATTCAAGGACTATCTCAAGTTTTACCCGGTAAGACATGGGCTCACCAACATTCCTTGACTGAGCTAAAACTCTATTTTGAAATTATTCCCAAACACATTTAGAAGAAAACATGGAGATAAGGGTACACTCAGGTGAGAAATAGGGTACTTTACGGTAAATCCTAATCTATATTTATTTGTTCTTTATCGAGAGAAAAATAGACGGTATGGAAAACATAAGAAAAACAACAATTACGATATAAAAACACGTCACCAATAGCATAGACCGGGATCCCTCTAAATCCAGATCGTATATTTGATGTTCAAACCGATTACAATCTTCAAGTCCGGTAGGGTCTTTACGAACTGGGCTTCTCATATCAACCTATGTGCTGAAAATTACAAACGAGCTTGGTGACCTCAATAGCTATTTGCACTTGATAAATAATCCATTAACCAACATTTATAACGACCCATTCTGTTATACCCAAAAACCATATTAGCGTGTGAACGATATAGGCATTTGATAGCTACCTGCCCTGCCGTCCACATCGCACTAATGCAACCACTAATATCAAGATTACAAAGATTGAGGACTTAATATTAAGATTTGAATCTATATATATATATATATATATTACGATCATCTAAGTATAAAATCTTATGAAACAAGGTAATAAAGAAATGAAATAATAAAGTTAAAATCTTTAAGTTAATAAATCTTTAAGATAAAGATGAGTATGCAATATTAAAGAATTATATAAAAAGTACTTAAATAAAATCACCTTTATAAATGTGTATAAATACGCACATTAATGGGGATCACCACCATAACAAAATTTAAGGTAAACATAAGGTTGGATAAAACTATAAGAAGTTTGAGGCGGTGGAGGAAGATTGTTTAGATTATATTCATATCCAAACATAATGAAAAGCATACCACCATAAATGCATAAAAATATCATCATTAATAAGGATAAGGCTTCGAGAAGATAGAGGCGGTGGAAGGAGATTATTTAAAGGAGGTGGTATGGAGGAGAAGGGGGATGTTTTCTTGGAGGGGGGGAAAAAGGGAAATGGTTTCGAAAGGAGAAGGAAGGAAATGCGGCTTCGGTGTTTGGGAAGAGTCTCTGGTTCTTGGAAATGCAGGCACGGGGGACGGAGGGGACACCCTGCGGGTGCGAGATTAGTCCGGTTTGGGCGGGAGGATTCGATTGCCCAGGTAATGCAGTACCATGCTCTGTTCCGTGTCCTTGTTGCTTCGGCCGCTTCGAGTTCGTAAGTTGTGCTGATTTGCGAGTATTCTTCTACATATCAGTTAATGTAGAAATTTGTTCGTTGCTCTCGTTTCAATGTCTTATTAGATCGGTTTTGTAAACAAAAGTTCAAATAGGTACAAATTCTAGAACTGCGGGGAAGCGGGAGGTTATTACATTTGGTATCGAGGTAAATTCATTCTTACGAGATCATTCAAAATAAATTTTATAAATTCATGGATAAGCTGTAGCCACTCTTTATACATGACCGATGGTACATGTGATTATGATTACAAGCGGTTAGTTGAGCTAGTATATGATTTTATGTCATACTCTTCATAGTAATAAAATCAATGGGAATCGGTGAAGATAGTGATGTATTATTGAAGAACATTGAACCTTTACCCTTGACTCTATATTAGTACAATACTACCTTGTTTATTGTATAACATGGTGAGAGATGAACCTCTATACTAAAGAGCTTTTATTACCGTTACAACGAGGGTCCTTGGTATGAATCATTGAACAATACAGCTTATATAATCTTGACCTTACGAACATGTAGACTACTAGAATCTTATAGCAAGGCCGAGTATCACTATGTGAAATAGGTGAAAGCGAGAAGGTCTCTTTTATATACGAGTAGATGCTATATCGAGATAGGTTCCAACTTTTATCAAGCCTATGAATGCCATTACTTCTATCCTTATTCCTGTATTTGTTGGTGAATGGTACCGGTTTATTACGGAATGCGCCGAGCACTTGAAACCTGGCACCTTGTAGGCTCAAGTCACAATAGCTACAATGTTATAATTAGCTATGAAGGTCTTATGGACCAACATGTCCTTGTACTTACTCTAATTGTAGTTTGCTCACTCACAGTTGTTACCAAATATACGTGTTACTTTAAACTTATTGATGGTGTTATTCATGAGTTCTTATTAATTATAACTATTGTTATAATCACAAGCTGTAATCATTGCATAGAATAGTTCATTTTTCATCAAGTAGAGTTGATATCAACACCTCTTGAGCACGATCTACACACCCATTCATCCTTGTGCAAGCAGATAACTTTTGTACGGAATTGATAGACTTTCTATTAATGTTTGGATTTTTGAGTAGTTCTACAATATCCAACACGACTATCATAAAATTTCTCTCTAAATGATAATGCCTAAAAGGAGTAGCCACTACAAACGATTATAAAGAAAATTTGATGGGTATTGGAGATTAACGAGTAAAGCTACAAAATTGCTGAATATTTCTTCTTTTGTTCTCCTCTTGTCTGAAGCAAGTCATTGGTGTTTTATCATGATAAATGCACTCATAGATTTTCTTTCCTTTTGTGTCCTAGTATGTCTCTCTACAACATTCAAAATGGAAAATAGGGGTATATAGAATGAAAATGAGTAAAGCGATGCGTCATAAATAGAACATGAATAAACTAAACCGAGCGACATACGAAATGGAAATTCTTGAACATATTAATATCTATGTGAGCAAATTTTCTTTTTATAAATTCTGGGATTGATATCATACGTATCAAAGTATTTTGAATGTGTAGAAGTTGTTATATGGGTAACAATTGGTTAGGAGCATATAAGATGCATATGCTGTAATATGTGTTCGAGTGTTTACATTTACGAGATTATGTACCGGTGAGTATCATGTTTCAGAAAAAACGATTCTTTGGAACAATCTACGTGATAGCCAGTTTCAAGAACAATTGAGACTCCATGAGATCCCAAGATAGGGTGTTGACCACAGTCTGCGGGAGGAGTGGAAGTGTTGCCTTGTTTATCCTCCAATACTGTGAGTCATGGGAGGAGCTGTGCGGTCGCGCTCCCCTGAACGTGTGATGATGGCTATGGGATGCTACAAGCATGTCGAGGTCGACGTAATCGACTCGGCATCATTGAGTCTATGAATGGATGGGTAAAAGCAGTGCCATGGCATATTCACCAGAGGACGGATAGGATGGGAGTGGAAGAGATTAGGAAGGATCGGATGATTTTAGAATAGTTTGGAGATTAAGAACGAAGATGGGAAGTAACAATCAAATTACCAATACCGCTTACTTATTTAAAAACGAAAATTCAATCTTAAAATACGGACATTCTACAATCACCCTAATCTCCCAAAAACACAATATTGATAAGGTATATAAAACCATAAACTTCGGGACGAAGTTTTACGAAGGAGAAGTATGTAACGACCCATTCCTGTTATGCAGCCATATTAGCGTGTGAACGATATGGGCATTTGATATTTCTGCCTATACGAGTCCACATCGCACTAGTACGCCCACCTAATATCAAGATTACAAAGATTGGGGACTTAATATTAAGATTTCAGATCTATATATATATATATATATATATATATATATATGTACGATCATACAAAAGTATAAAATCTTACCCTTAAAGATAGAATGCTACTTTGATTTTGTCTGAGGATATGTCTTTATTGTATTTAAATTTACTAGAGCATGGACACCGGTATGCGATATGGCATTTTAAATTAACATTGCAAGAATGTGAAATTATAGATTAGACATTATAGATGAAAATATCTTTCAGAATTATTTCATGCATTTTAAATATGATTCAAAGAAAGAGAATAAAAGTGTAACTACATTGTGAATATGAAAAGTGAAAATAGGGGTATATAGAATGAAAATGAGTAAAACGGTCGTCATAAATAGAACATGAATAAACTAAACCGAACGGCATACGAAATGAGAAATTCTATTGAACATATTAATATCTATGTGAGCAAATTTTCTTTTTATAAATTTAGGATTGATATCTCATCATGTCAAAGTATTTTGAATGTGTAGAAGTTGTTATATGGGTAACAATTGGTTAGGAGCATATAAGATGCATGTCTTGTGTGTATGTTCGAGTGTTTACATTGCGGGATTGTGTGCCGGTGGTGTCTGCAGAAAAACGATTCTTTGAACAATCCTACGTGATGACGATTTCCAAGAACAATTGAGACTCCATGAGATCCCAAGATAGGGTGTTGACACGGTCTGTGGGAGGAGTGGAAGTGTTGTACTTGTTTATCCTCCAATACACAGAGTCATGGGAGGGCCATGCGGTCGCGCTCCCTAGACGTGTGATGATGATTGCCCGGATGCCTACAAAAGCATGTCGGGTCGACGTAATCGACTACGACATCATTGAGGTCTATGAATGGATCGGTAAAGGCGGTGCCCATGGCATATTCTGTAGAGGACGGATAGGATGGGAGTGGAAGAGATTGGGAAGGATCGGATGATTTTAGAATAGTTTGGAGATTCGGTGAGGTGGGAAGTAACAATCAAATTACCAATACATACTTATTTAAAACGAAAATTCAATCTTAAAATACGGACGATACCACAATCACCCTAATCTCTAAAAACACAATATTAATGCGAGTATGTAAAACCATAAACTTCGGGACGAAGTTTTTACCCGAAGGAGGAAGTATGTAACGACCCATTCCCTGACCCCATACCCAAACCATGTTAGCGTGGCGACGATATGAGCATTTGATAGCTACACACCTTTCTCCGTCCACATCGCACTAGTACGCCCACCTAATATCAAGGTTACAAAGATTGGGGACTTAATATTAAGATTTGGGATATATATATATATATATATATATATATATATATATATATATATTACGATCATCTAAGTGTAAATCTTATGAAACAAGGTAATAAAAGTAGAGCAATAAAGTTAAAATCTTTAAGTTAATAAATCTTTAAGATAAAGATGAGTATACAATATTAAAGAATTATATAAAAAGTACTTAAATAAAATCCCACCTTTATAAATGTGTGTACATACGCACATTAATGGGATCACCCACCATAACAAAATTTAAGGTAAACATAAGTTGGATAAAGCCTCGGGAAGTTTGAGGCGGTGGAGAAAGATTATTTAGATTATATTCATATCCAAACATAATGAAAAACACCACCACCATAAATGCATAAAATATCATCATTAATAAGGATAAGGCTTGGAAGATAGGCGGTGGAAGGAGATTGTTTAAAGGAGGTGGTATGGAGGAGAAAGGAGATGTTTTCTTGGAGGAGAAGAAAATGGTTTCTGCTAAAAGGAGAAGGAAGGAAATGCCGACTTGGAGTGTTTGGGAAGAGGTCTCTTGGTTCTTGGAAATGCGAGCACGGGACGGAGGACACCCTGCGGGTACGAGATTAGTCCGGTTGCGTGCAGGGAGGATTCGATTGCCCCCGATGGTCTGTTCTTGTGCTGCGGTACGTGTCTTCGACGCCGAGTTCGTAACGGTTGTCTTTGATTTTCGGTATTCTTCTACATATAGGTTAATTATGCAAGCTGAAATTTCAATTTATACCATTTCAATGTCTTGTTAGATCGGTTTTACTTAAACAAAAGTTCAAATAGGTACGAAATTCTAGAACTGCGGGAGCGGGGGTTATTACAACATTTACAATGGGTTCCTCATATGATAATGTGAAAATGAGGAGGTGGAGTGAAACAAGAGGTTATTGTTCAGTTAATACGAGTTATGGCTTCTCGGCCTTTGGGAGGCTCAATGGGAAGATTTAAGATTTTCAGCTCTTTTATTAATTGATTTTTTTACATTTAAGTTTCATTAACTTAGTCACTTTTGTTGACAGCAGGGCTTTTAGTAGGTTGCTTAATTACTTGTTTGTCTTTGGCAAAATATCTCTAATGGCCAAGTGCTTGTGTATTCTTTTGAGACAAATACGCTAGCGGTGGCATTTGAGGATTAATTGCCTTATTGATGTGGCATTTTGGAGAGCTTTCTTCGTTGATCTTTGTCTACTTTTGTGGCTTAAAACAGTTTGCCCTTTAATTTGTGCTTTTGAGCCTTTATAATCATCTTCGGAGCTTTAAACCTTTTCTGCTTGTTGTTTCATCCTTTTGTATAAACATCTTTATCCCCAAGCATGCTTTATGCTTTGTGTTGAATTCACGATACTCTTTTCTTGTTCTTCATTTAACTCCATTAGTTTCTTTGACAATTTTCTTTATGCCTTTGAAGGGTTTTACCTTTGTCCCTTCTTTGCATTTAATCAAATGGAAGGATCGTCATCCTCGACCTTGTCCCTTTATTAGATTGTGGGACGGCTTTACACTATAATTGCGCCATGGAGAACACCGCAACTTCGACAAACATTTAACAAAACATATAACGAATTTGGGGCTAAAGCCTTACGAGAGGAGGCTTGGCGGAGGGCGAGAGGGGTAGTGTGGAAGAAGGTGGATGCGGCGGAGAAGGGCTTAACCATGGTGGAGAAAAACCAAGGTTTGTTTAAATTTATGGCGGGAATGGTGATGAGTGGTTTTACAGAAAGAAGCCGGAGTGGTTTCGCGCAAGGAATAGGGAAACCGAAGTGGTTTTCGCGCAAGAATAGAGCGGTTTGTGGTTTCACCTCATATGGACGCGATACGGGTCCATCGAATGCCAAGTGTCTCTGACCACTCATTTCGCGTTAGAATGCATGGTGGGAAGGTTTGGAGAGATCGGGCGCGAAAAGGCTTTGGGGCCATTAGATCTTTGGGCCGAAGATCTACGGTTGTAGATGAGTGCGAAGGGAAATAAGATGAGCGAAAGAGAAAATATGGTGAGGCCGAGGTGATGATGTCGACCTTTTGTCGCGTAGCGGGAGGCAAAGTGGAGGCAAACCTTGACTTATAGCGATAAAATGAAATAATCCGGGCGGAGGTGAAATATATCAAAAAAAATGAGAAAGTGGGAGTGGGGGTTAATGGTTGTCAGTCGAGAGGCGAAAGGTCGGATCGACGGTGGAGATGATTCGGAGGGGAAAGAGGCGGGCACTTCAATTATATTTTTAGTTTTGAGTACGTAATACAAAGAGTTTTGGTGTTTTTACATGGCAAAAGGTTTTTATAAGAAATTCGCCGCCGAGATCGACGGTCAATATTAACTCGGGGCAAAGAGATTTGAGGAAAGGGGGGGGGGGGGGGGGGGGGGGGGGAATAAGGATTTCGAATGTTGCGATGGCGGGTGGTCGATCGGAGAAGCGAGCGATGAAAAGGAAGCCGTTAAGTCATGATTGAGGTCGACGGTGGGAATTGAAGCGGGAGGATCGCATCGGCGAAGAAAAGGAAAGTGGAAAACAAGGTGAGGCCCAATGCAATGGAGGGGCGCAACGCAAGTAGACGCTGGCCGTCGAATCTTGGGGAAGATCGACGGCGGAGATCACGTCGGGAGATCGCTACATTGAAGGAAAAAAGTGCGAGGGCATAAAAATTGGAAATGTCGATGGTATGGCCGATGCGGCGGGTGCCTTATCGGCGGATCGCATCGGCGAGAAAAGGTAAAGGAAGAAGAAATGAAGAAAACACCGATGCGCGACGTGCGATGGGGGCTGCTTGCACAGTCGCATCGCGTGGTTTTTATTGCGGTAAGGGGCGGAAGTTTAAGCCAAGGGGCTTAAAACCTTAAAGGAGCGGAACGGGTTTGTGTTTTTGGGTTTTCAAAGGTTTTTAAGTTCGATGGTAAAAAAGAAAGGGTTTTAAACATTTATAAAAGTTTCATGGTTTAAAAAGGATTTTTAAGGAATGGAGGGTAAACGAAAAGGTAAAAAAGGGGTTTTTAGAAGGAAAATGAGGATAAGAAACAAGGAAAAATGAATGATATGGGATTTTGGAGAGAATTTATTCAGCAGGGGAAAACATAAGTGGAAAATAGGCCTAAGCGGTGCTACTTCGGTAACGGCGAGGTTTTTAGAACGGTTTTGATGAAGATAAAAATTAAAAGGATTTTTAGCCCAAAACAGAAAGAAGCAGAAGTCACAATTTTTCTTTAAAACTTGTTTTATGAAGACTAAGGTTGTTTAGCCATCATTTGCGCTGTAATAAAATTTACGGTAGCTAACTCTTGGCTGATTGAGGGTGTTGGCCGTGACATAGCAGATGTCGGCCCTGGTGTTGACCGGATACATCGGTGACCTTGTAGGTTGTTTTGTACAAGGGTAGGATCCAACCTCATCGCCTGTCTTGAGCCCGCATCAATGCTTCCGGTTGATGATCATTGGAGTAACCATGGGTCTACAATCACCATCTGAACCTCTTCAGAATTTCTACCGCCACTCTGTCTCCCTTGACAAGAATTTCACATGTGCCAGAAAACTTCAACACGAGAAAAAAATGCATCAATCTGGATCCTTCATGTTGAATTGTACCGGCACTGATTCTCTTCCTGACCAATTGATGAGCTGGATGAACTGTTGGAGACAGGTCATCCCGCGCCCATTTTTTGATGTCAAGGCTATTACTCTTTTAAGATGGTGGCGGGAATTGGGATGCGTCCTCTTCTAATGATCCCATCATACACGCAAGTAACCATCGATTCGACCATACCAAGCTCTGGGTGGCAGCAAGGTCCATACAAAACTTTCTTAGCTTTGTACATGGGTCTTACGACTCCTTGCGTCCCAAAGCCACTGCGGTTGTTCGTGTATACTTCTTCTATCCCCATTCAAGAATGCCGTGGCGTCCATCGGTGAATCTCATCCCATTTGCACTACCAATGGAATGTACGGATCTAGCAGGGGTATGTCTGTCACGGGGGCGAAGGTTTCTTCGCTACCTGTTACCGGGCACACACATCGCCACGAACACCGCTTCCTGTTTTTCACACCACCATCCCCAACATGTTGATCTTGTATATCCATCCCAAACCCGCTAATGCATTGCGAGGCCTGGGAACCCTTAAAGAGACATCATTAGTCATTATGGAAGCGTATTCTTCCACCATTACATCTACCCATACTTGATGTTGAGTTGCCTCCACAGGGGGGGGGGGGGGGGGGGAAACTAGAGGGGTTCCCCAGCACGAGCTACCAAGGCTTGGTACCTATTAGGTTGTCTCTAATAACACTCTTCTCGTTTCTGGGAGCACCTCGACAAACACCTCTCTACGGCCCTCAAAATCTGTCATGTTCTTGGCTGCGTTCTTTTGTTGGTAGTGGGTGGATCTTCCTCCTCCTGCAAATCCTCACGAGGTAATACTCCTAGATCCTTCGTACGGAAACGGTATTGGTTCGGTTGGTAGAGGAAGTGGCTAGACCGATGGATGTCCTCTCTTTGTGTTCGAAAAGGCATCTCCGGGATTTCACAGAAAGCTCTATCCTCCATGAACTTCACATCTTATCGTACTACAATCTTCCTATTGCCGGGAATGTGAATTCTTTATGCCTTAGCATTCTCGCTATATCCCACTAGATATCCCTTTTACGCAATACGGTCAATTTCTTCCTCTTCTCTTCGGGTATGGTAGGTACGCCAAACTACACAAAATCCCCGAAATGGCTCACTTTTGGCTTCCTACCGGTGAAGAAACTTTTTGGTGTAATCTTACCTAGTTCCTGTGAGAATCTTGTTCCACGAACATACACGGTTGTCTCGCCATGAGGGGCCCAGGCATATCTTGATCATACGACGCATCGCCTTGCGCTTCAACAATAGTTCTATTCTTCCTCTTTGCAACTCCACATTATGCTCACGAGGATTATATGGAAATGGGTCCACTCCTCTTCGGTACTATTTGTACGCATGTTTTAAGTCTTTATAAATATGTTCTCACCATTGTCACATTGCAATATCTTTATCCTCTTTCCTATTAATTCCTCAACGGTTCCTTAAACTCTTTGAATCGATCAAAGACCTCATCCTTGGTCTTTAGAAAGTAGATCCAAGTTTTTCTAGAATGGTCATCAATGAAGGTGACGAAGTATTCGGCACAGTGGGCGCTTTGGTGGACATGAGTCATAGGATATCTGGGGTGTATTGGTCCCGACACTCTTAGCTGCGGCCCCATTTGTCACGGGAAGTTGCCTTGGCGTGCCCACCTAGTACGCATCCTCTACAAACATCATCTCGCTTGGTGCTCAATTATGGAACTCCTGTGACGGTCTCTTTGAGAATTCTTAGAGCCCCATTGTGTAGAGTGCCATTCTTCGTGCCGAGCTCATTCAAGTCACTTGTCACCGTTGACATTGCCCCATTAGTGCCTTTGAAGTTAAAGGCATAGCTTATACGGTTGGTTGCTCTGACTCCGATTTGCGCCTTCTTCTTCAACTCGGGTGTTTGACATATACTCTCTTCTTGTGATGAAATGTACATCATAGCCATTGTTTTGCGGTACAGAGACACGGAGAATAAGTTCATCCCCAAACCCAGGCACATGCAACACATTGGTAACTTTAAAAACCTATTCCACCAGCCGAGTTTGAAAAACTGTGGTACTATGGGCCATCCTATTGCGTTTGAAGCGAGGAAGGGTGCTACCTCATGAGAAATTGTACTTAGTGTGTGACAAGGAGATAATGGGGGTGATGCATGCACATACGAAATTCGAACGATGCACAATGGCAGTTGGTTCAACAATCTTGGGTTCTTCCTAGAGCAAGCTGTCACTAGAGGAGCGGCAAAAATGGGTGAGTAGCTCCAAACTTGATTTTGAGATGGAGTATGTGAAGAGAAAACACAATGTGGTAGCGATCGCCCTCTACAGGAGACCGGCGGCGTTGTCCTTGATGGATGTTACATGGGATTGGAAGGCTCAACTATTGGTTGATTACTCCCGAAGAAGCGAGGCTTGTTACATTTGGATGGCACACATAGGGATGATTGATTCCGAGGTGATGGATGATGTAATCTCTTGCAAAGACCGGATCTATTTGGTGCCATGATCTCGATTGAAGGAGAGAATCATGCAAAGTTTGCCCATGATTGTCCGTTACCGGGGAGCACCCGGGTTTCCTCAAGACATATCGTCTTGTTAGGGGAGAGATTCTCTTGGTGGGGGCTCAAGGGAGATGTTTTGAGGCACGTGAGGGAGTCGCCAGATTGTCGGAGGAATAAAGTGGACTTGTCACACCCGGTCGTTTTACTACAACTACTTCCCATTCCGAAGAGAGTGGGAGAAGCGTATCTATGGATTTCATCATCGAGCTTCTAGTTGCGCGAGAAGCGAGGCCATCTATGTAGTGGTCGACGGTGACCAAGTTTGCCCACTTCTTCGCTATTCCATCTAGATTTTCAGCCTCCCACGTGGGTGAGTTGTTCTTCGGGAGGTCTTCGAGGTTGCATGGTCTTCCCAGACCATTGTAAGTGATAGGGGCAACGGTTGTGGGGGTTTTTGGCGAGGTCGTTCCGGTTGGTGGAGGATGGTGCTCACACCAGCTTGCTAGCTATCACCCCCCAAGGCGATGGGTAGGCAAGGATCGTGAACAAATAGTTGGAGGGGTACCCTACGCAATAACGTGACTGAACAATGAAGAGCATGGTTCAAGTGGGCATCTCGGAAGTTTTGCTACAACACGACTTATCATATGTCTGTTAGTATGTCCCCTTTCCAAGCTCTTTATGGGTATGATGCTCTTACTTTTTCCTAACATGGTATTTGGCGATAGCGAGGCCCAGAGGCAAACGGCGGGTTCAAGAGAGGCAGGGAGATTCTCCGAGCTCTTAAGAACAACTTGTAGGTGACCCAAAATCAGCGAGAAGATATGTTGATAAGCACGAGTGGAGAGACGAGTTTGAGGTAGGGGGACATGGTACGCAACGCTTGCGGCCATATATACGGTCTTCACTCAGCGAGAAGGGTGCGAGAAAAGCTTCGGCCATGATTCTATGGACCTTACCCGGTGGTCGAAGGGTAGGTGAGGTGGCCTACGATTTAGAGATTTCCTTCAAAGAGTCATATCACAATGTATTCCATGTCTGCGTGCCTAAAAAATGCATTGGGACAGCGAGTTGTAGCGACAATCGAGTTGCCTCCATTGGACGGTGAGGGCATTTTGTTTTGACACCGAGCTTACATTGGAGACTCGCGAAGAGGTTTGAGAAAGAGGGTTGTCCAAGAGCATTTGAGAAGTAGTGGAAGGATTTCTTGGGAGGAGGATGCTACATGGGAGAATGAGCAAAATTTGCGACATCCCGAGTTTTACGATTTGCTTGGGATCAACCAACATGCGAGAAGGAGGACGTAATGTCCCTCCCTAATTATTTTCCTAAGGTTTGAGGAATTAATTTTGAAATTTTGATTAATAATAGCCCAAGGAAGTTTTGTGAAGGAAACATAGGAGAAAGGAAATATTTGCATGCTAGTGGAATGTGGGGGCCACTCACCCACATATAATCGCACTTGGAGAAGAAGGAATTCGAATTCCCTAAGGAAAATCGAGTTCCGGATGGGGCCCACAAGGAAATCATGGCCGAGCAACTATAAATAGAAGGAATGAAGCATTTGGGGGTCTTTTGTCTGTTTCGAAAATTGAATTTGCCTTAGTTGTTTAGGCCCAGGCCAATATTGTGTTGTAGCACGAGAGCTTCCCAAGGAGAGAAGCTCAACCTTTCTGCGGTGGACTTCGAGGTGCCACCCAAGGAAGGCTTTCCTTTATCATTGAGACGGGAGGTAGCACCATCTACGGGTTCCACGTAGTTGGAAGCTTAGCATGCAGTTTGGGGTACTACTATGCGGAGAAGAGGAGCCACGTTGTTATTTGTGCGGTAGTTTTGTTGGGGATTTATCGAGGAGAAGCTACGAGGCATAGTATTAAAAACCGAACCGGTGATCGGACGAGGGTGGACCTAATCGGGCGATAACCGGACCGGAACCGGTCCTAACTAGTCTTTAGTCGAGGTCACAAAACGAGTCGGTTTTAAAAAAAATACATTAAATAATTAATTTTTAATAAAACAAACTATTTTTAAGATTTGCAACCATGATTCCAAACGATAGAGACAAAATATGCAAAGTTTTCTCATTTATATACCATGTAAAGGTGAAAATATCAAAATGACACCGAGTGTAATACATATTACATATCATCGAAAAAATACATAAGCAATGAGGCTCCAAATGACCCATAAAGTCCAAAAACAATGCTACAAGCTATGAGCATTGAGGCCATTGTCCTACGAGTCTACGACAAATCTACATATATCATATTACTAATTAGTGATCAACATTATCATGAAACTTCTCATCATGATCAAACTCAATTGGTTGGTCTCCCAACTCTTGGTAGCAAGCTTTGCAACCTTTGCTCCGACCACAAACTTCTATATTCGTTACGACTTGAGTCTAAAACTTTTGAAGGTATTAACTATTAACAACACACATTACTTCATTTGGTGCTCCACATAAGCTTCACCCATGGCCTCCTATACGACAGTGTTGATTGAACGTAAATACCTCCTCCTACCAATATATTTTGGCAACATTTGTAAATCATTTTTCCATCAATCATATCCTGGTAGGCCCTTACGATGTCCTTGGCTTTTGGAGGCATGATGGCTACTACTTAGCTCAAGCCTCAAACTCTATGTTGTTCCACTACTCCGGCAAAAACTCAACACTCTCGAAGCTCTCCATCAAACTCACAAAATCTCCAAATGAGATGGTGTGAGACAAATGAGAGGTTGCCCACCTTATAAAGTTGGAGAGGGTATTTTTGGAGGGCAACCCTCCTATTCCCTCCAAAAAACAGCCCTAAACCGGCCAAAATTCCATGCATGGGTCCCTTTGCGGCCTTGTGACTCCGGGCCGATTAAGGATGGAACCGGTCGGTTATCCCTAAACCGATCGGTTTCTTCCTTAACCGGTTGAGTACGACATCGATTTGACCGGAAAATGAGTGACAAGAGGGTTTAAATCGAGGTTTTGGATAGGTTTTGGTGGCCGGAAGGTACGGTCGGCCGGTTTGACCGATTTAAAGATTTGACCCGGCCCGATTTTTAATACCATGGCTACGGGGAGTGTTTCTTCTTCATTTTCAAGAGTGTGGAGAGTAGCCTACGGCGGAGGGCCGGCCTACACGCGAGTTCTCATTCCTCACACACGGAAAGTGTGTCCTGCCTCCATGAGCGCACGATCATTGGGTGAGGGCTTTCCAGGGCAACATTATTCTAGGGGTTAGGAGGTGTGTTCGGAAATCACTTGGAAGGTCATTTGAGGGGAGATTGTTGGATTTGAAGCGGAGAGAATAGCCGGTATCAACCACAACGACAAATTTCGAGGTGGAGGAGAGCCAAGATGTGAAGGGTCAAATTTTGAAGGTTGGAACCAAGGAAGCCCTTTACGGGCTTTTCTGGGTTTGGGGCAAGGATCACATCCCCAATTTCCTAGAATATTTTAGGCATTTGGGGGGGAAAATCGATTTGGGAAGTCTGTAGGGGGAGCAACAATGCAATTTTACGGACGATTTAGCTATCACGAGTTGTTGGGATTTTTGTACTCATCGCCTAGTGCTTGCGACTTGCGTTGGGCAAGCCAGTGCATTTCTCTGTAATATTCCTAGTAGCAATGGCTAATTGGAATATTCGATTTTGCTCAATTTTCCTGTCTTATACGGTTTATTTATAAATAAAATAAAAGGTGAGTAGAGACTTTAACTCACTTTTGGGAAATAAAAGTTCACTCTAGTAGCACGACGTTGTAACTTAAAGGGAGCCAGCGCAAGGACCACGTAGGGAAGGAGGCCCACGTGATACACTTGGAGAGACGCGCGGGATGGAGTTGAGCGGCGTGGCCAAAGGAGAGGCTACGTTGGATGACTGAGGCCTTGGGGTTTTGAGAGAGAGAGGCCAACGTTATATAAGGAGGAGAGCCTCCTCATTTTGGAGCATTGGGTGTTATGCATATTGAGCTGGTCGCTTCGACTTCTTGAGCACGCTTTGCTGTGTTTAGCACCATGCTGTCCTTGTTTTAGTGCAACGAAAGTGTCTCCCAGATTCGAAGATCTCACCCGCGGCCACGGGGGACTTCGAGTGCTGCTCGGGCGAGGTAGTTTTTCATCTTCGGTATTTTGGTGAGAGGGATCGGTGTTTGGGTTTGTGGAGGCCCAGCTGTGCATTCTGAGGGCTACGCGGTCTTGAGAGAGGAGGACGCGGTCCACTTGGTGAGCTCGTTTGAGTCTTGTGCGTTTCGGGCTACGAGAGTTGAGCAAGGGACGGCCCTTGCCCATTGGAGGATTTTTGGTGGAGTTTGCTGCATTTTCGGTGGTGTTCTCTTCGCTGCGCGAAGCCTTGGAGGACGGCGTAGATTCCCCAAGTGTTTTTCGTCGGCCATTTGCGGATATGCTCGGGCTTTCTACGTGTTTGCGAGTAGAGAGTTGATTCCAAAGTTTTCGGCTTATTTCCGTGAGCAGCCAAAGTCATTCATGTGATTCTCAGCGGTGACGGAGCGACACGGCGAGTCCTCCACGCGATGCCGGGACGCCGGTTCGATTTGCGGCCATTTCTCTGGTCGTGCCGAGAGCTGTTTCTTCACTTGCCTTTGGGTGCAAGTCTGGGTGCCATCACTGCGGTCACCTGTTGCTGCTTTCGTATATTTCTCGGTATAATAAAATGGCTTAGGCGTTCTCTCTCTATGTTACGGAAGCATCTGTTATACATTCTGTCTGTCATTGCTTTATTGTGTTTGCATTATCTGTTATTTTTCTATCCGTCGAGCATTCTTGTTCGTATACCACTTGTGTGTGTCTTTCATACTCTTAGAGCGGTACGGAAAAGAGGCCGGGGTAGCCTCCCGGATCGAGCTCTTCCCGAGGAGGTGACATATACGGTAAACGCCCTCCCGGTCCATCTGCTGGTTGGAGTTTGTTGTGTTTGAGAGATATCGAAAAACGGGATATTACGGTTGTGTCGGAGCATAGGTGCAGCTCGGCTTTGACGGAGACTGGTTAGTCGCATGACACCGAGGGGAGAAGCCACTGCACTCTTGCTACAGAGCAGAAAGTACGGGAGATGCGCGAGCGTAGGTTGGAGAACACCTACGAGAGGGGAGACGTGTTCGAGGTGGTGCGACACGAGAACGGGGAGGAGCTGTGGTAGACGCGAACGGGAGGGCCTATGGTGAGCCGCGAGCCGAGCACCGCGGTAGACGCGCGAGGAAGCGAGTAGGGAGCGATGGCGAGTTGGTAGTGACGGGAAGACGAGTTTGGGGAGATGCACTCCTCAAATCGATGCGGGATACGGCGCGGCGAGATTGAGGTGATGGGGCGAGAGGATTCACCGGCGCTGGAGGCTAGATACGACGTGAAACACGGGGTTTCCCGGATTGGTGAGGGGATCGGGTGCATCCCACCATTTGCGGGAGCATGGTGCTACTCGGCGTGATACTACTCGGCGGATGGCTTCACATGCACCTACACGCTCTACCATGCCCACTTTCTCTGGGAGCGAGGCACGGGCGCGAGGGCGCGGGGGAGACGAGCCCGGGCATATGAGTTATTTTGTAGCAGTGTCAGGCCTGTGGGCGAGTTCGGGGATGCTCTCTCATTCGAGAGACTTTGTTCGACTCCCGGCGGGAACGGTGAACCCCCGCCGACCATCACGAGGGCATCGGCATTATCATGATGGAGATACCCACCGCACGGCTAGCGAGTTCCACTTTGCCTACGTTTGATGGTTCATCGAAACGGTTCGGCAAAGTCTTGGGTGGAGAAGGCCCGGACATCTATTTCCAGTCTTAACCGAGATGTCGGAGGCGAGAGGCCATCGAGAGGTGAAAGCGACATTACACATTTTGGATGGTGAGCCCCGGGAGGTGGTGGTTCCAAGGTTACTTGGGAGCGGGAGCGAAAACGCGAGCGGGAGCGAAAAAGCGAAGCGGGAGCGGGAGCGAGACGCCATTTTGAAAGCTTCCGGTCCCGAGCGTTTCAGGACGTTTATATATATATATATATATATATATATATATATTATATTTTGATGCATATGTGTCAACAAAAACATATAGAATGATGAATTAGACATAAAAAACATAAAAGCTTATAAGATTGAATCATATAACATCAATCATCTAGAAGTTATAATCTTCATCAACCACGCCCACAAGTTGGAAGTATACAACATATTGACTCTTGAGTCTGCATGAATCATCAATACGAAGATTCAAGCTTTCAAAATTCAATATATAACATTTATCATCATTGATTTCAAATTTCAATATCTAACATTTATCATCAGTGATTCATTGATTTCAAAATTCAATATACATTTATCATCATTGATATATAACATTTATCGTCATTGATTCGTTGATTTCAAATTTCAATATATAACATTTATCATCATTGATATATATCATTTATCATCATTGATTCAATGATTTCAAAAATTCAATATATAACATTTATCATCATTGATTCATTGATCACCATATAACTTTCATGAAGCATCATATTCACAATTCATAATGACTTGTAAACTTATAAATGCCAACTTCAAAGTTTCACCTTTCAAATTCAAACTTCAAACTTAAATTTGTCATTAAATATATGAAAGAGTCAAGTTTCAATTTGTTCAATGTCAGCAACAATTAGAAAAGACTAGTAAACAACAAATCTATTTTATCTGCGGTGGCCCCTTGCCACGCCCACGAGAAATGTCTAATTTGTGCAAGCCACGAGGAAATGGTGGTCTTCTAGTACTCTCGGGGTACCACGACCATGACTAGAAGATGGAAATTTGGATCTGCAAAGGAACAATAGTGTGATATCGGCCGCGCGCGACAACGGCACCCGCCTTGCTACCGGTAGATGAGTGGGAGCGACCTGTGTGTGGCGGTGTTCATGATGCTTCATCATCATCCTAAAAAGTTACACTTCCAATTCTTCCATATCTTAGTGTCGTCCTCAGAAATTATCATCCTGCGGGTTTGTTGTCCCAGACTACGTATGATTGATCCTCATTTGCCCAGGTCACGGTAATGACTCAACAACCTCAAGTTGTGGCCCATAAACCAAGCTTTCGGCTCGGTTTTCATTCGGCTTTGTTCTTCTCATTGTGTATGAAGTTGTAGGTGCTCCAACACCTCTGGGGAAAAGTGTTCACAACTTGTGAGAGAACTTTTTTAGCCTTTGGCAAAAAGTCCCATGCCGCCATATGCTTCCCAACATGTGATAGCATCAAATACATCTTTGTCTTGAATTTGCATGGAAAGAACCAAGTTAGCAGTGCAAGTAGAAGTATTTTCTAATTCAAGGTGCAATCTAGCACACTCCTCCCCTATCGGTACCAACTTGTCCCAATGTGTGTGCCCCTCTTGTACTTCTAGATTTGTGTGAGCATAGTTATTAAAACCGGAACCGGTGGCCAGGACCGGTGGACCTAATGAACCCCGGATTTCTCGCCGGAACCGGTCCTAACCGAGAGCTGATCGAGATCTCAATGAACCGGTTTTAAAAAAAAATACATTAATAATTATTTTTTAACAAAAAAAACTATTTTAAGATTTGCAACCATGATTCCAAGCCAATAGAGACAAAATATGCAAAGTTTTCTCATTTATATACCATGCAAAGGTGAATATATCAAAATGGCAAGGTGCAATACACATCATCGAAAAATACATAAGCAATGAGGCTCCAAATGGCCCATAAAGTCCGAAAACAATGCTACAAGCTATGAGGCCATTGACCTAATACAAGACTACATATTAGTGATCAACAACATGATCACTCCTCATCATGATCGAAATCATCACCACTACTAGACAAGGGATCATCAACATGAGCTACATAAATAATATGACTCAAAGTTTGAGGACTCCTAAAACTCCTCTACAACTTTAGTAGTAGTAGTAGTAGCAAAAATAGACATCAAAACTACAAGTCACTAAGCAACATGGTCTCTCATGAAACACCTCATTGATTCATCGCTACTAGAAATGGGATCATCAACAGAATACATAAACATCATCTAGCTCAAAGTCTTGAGACTTGGATTTGCTCAACCTTATAACATGATAGAAATTGAAAAAGTTTAACATGCCTAACCAATGATTTTAGTTTGAGTGAAGGGTTCATCTCCTCAACCTTAAAATGTGGTAGAAAAAGATTAACGTGCCTAACCGGTTGTTTTCCTTTGATTGAAGGGTACATCAAGGTTACTAAAGGACTTCATGCTCTTGATCAAATGCCAATATCATACCCTTACACATGATAGAATCAAATGGAAACATTGCAAATTCACAAACCATGAAACCACTGAAAACCATTAAATACTTGTTGAATTTTGGTAGAAACCTAAAATTCTAGTTTTCTCACTGTGAAATCCAATGGTCGAAACCACTCTTAAACATCACGAGTCATTTCATGGTAATGTTAAAAATTTAAGTAACACTTTTACTTTAAGAATTTAACATTGCCATGAAATGTCAATCTTCCTTACCTCCACATACGGCCCTAAACCCATTTACACGGCCTAAACAAATCATTTTTCATTGAAAAAATTTCCGCCCGACGGGAAGCATTTTTTTGTTCGGGGAGCGTTCGGGAGCGAACGCTCCCCGACCGCCCGGCGTTTAAAAAACGCTCGGCGGAAGCGCTAGGGGCATTCGCTCCCCGGCGTTTCAACCGCTCCCGAAAAGGCGGGGACGTTTTTGCGAGGTTCGGAAATGCACTCCCGCGTTGCCCTCAAGAAGCGTTTTCGGGAGCGCGTTCCCGAACGCTCCCAAAGAAACACTCCCCGCACGGAGCGCGTTTCGGGAGCGAGACGAGGGGAGCGCTTCCACGCAACCCTGGGT
This sequence comes from Pinus albicaulis, assembly GCA_034641835.2. Lineage (NCBI taxonomy): Eukaryota > Viridiplantae > Streptophyta > Pinopsida > Pinales > Pinaceae > Pinus > Pinus albicaulis. Next base: position 75,061 of record JAXQQM020092854.1, read on the forward strand.
GGTTCCATGGGATAGTTACACTCGGACATTCTACGGTGACGACATATGCAGGTTCACCGGGAGAGGGGTGATAGGAGATTTGACCGGAGGGATCCGGAACGACACTTTGTTGAGCCGGCGAGGCTCAAACGGACGAGAGAACCCGAGAGACATACATTGCGGATTTCTTGAGGGTTTCGGTGATGGTGCCGGATCTATCCCGCGGCATCGGATGATCTACATGTTTGTTCGAGGGGATTAGCGAGCCACTTCGGGGGTCTAGTCGGATCTACTAGACCAGCCACACTCCGAGGATGCTATTAGCGACGGGACCCGAGATTTACGGGATGCCTTACCCGGGAGACTCGGACACCTTACCCCCGGAGACGGGCTTTCCGGCCCAAGGGGAAGGATGTGAGGATTCGCCTCCCAAGGGGAATCCCGGGACGGGTACGAGATTGATGATGATGCCGGGGAGGGAGGGCGAAGAAGAAGCGGTTGTGCTTCTACCTCGAGGAGCCGTGAGCACGGGACATAGATGTGCCGTTGGCAAAGGCACATTTTATTGAGGTCTTCTCCCGAGAAGCGACGAAGAGGATGAGGAGGATGATGTGGAGGCGGTGAGGTGTCATAGCGATGCAGGATCCTTTGCCACCTCCACCACCACCGGCGGTGGTGCAGCGTTTGCACCTACTCGAGGGGCCCTTGCCGGCATTGCGAGGAGTTCCCAAGTATTTGACGTCGCGCGTACGTGGGACAATGCGTGGGCCGGCGAGTATCGATTTTGGTTGATAGTGGGGCAACCCACAACTTCATCGATGCACGGATGGTTGAGCGGAGAGGTATACGTACCGAGAGCTTCGATGGATTTTCGCTTTGGTCCCGGGGAGAGATCAGACCATGGTGTGTGCTCGATATGTTCCGCGAGTTATCGGTGACGATGGGCACCTACTACATTGACGGATCACTTTTTTCGTGGTCAATATTCGGACACCAACATGATATTCGGGTGTTCGAGTGGCTTATCACTCTAGGGGAAGGTCACGACGGATTGGAAAGCCCTAGAGATGGAGTGGGATGATGCGAAGACGAGGAGGCATGAGAAGATACGGGGACAACACACATATCCCGCCTCGATCATGCCGGCTCATCGGATGGAGGCGACCTTCCACGAAGGCGAGACATAGAGTGGGCGGTAGAGCTGCGTGCATCGTAGGCAGGTGACTTCAGGGCGAGCAAAGGGTGCACCCGAGGGAGATGCAGTCCATCCTCGATGGGCATGCCACAGTGTTTCGGGGAGATTCCACCGAGACGACCTACCGGATCGGGGGGTTTGAGCACACCATTGAGCTTGAGCAGGGTATACAGGCGAGTTATTACCACACCCTATAGGCATCCCAAGGCCTATCGGGGATGAGATTGAGCGAGCCATCCAGGGAGTTGCGGCCCTTGGGCACATTCGGCCGAGCACGAGCCCTTTTGCTTCTTCCGTGGTGTTGGTGAAGAAGAAGGACGGCACATTGCGGATGTGCATTGACTACAGTGGCTCGAACAAAAAGACCCCGAAGAACAGTACCCCATTCCCAAGATCGATGAGTTGATGGACGAGTTGAGAGGAGCACGAGTTCTTCTCAAAGATTGATTTGAGATCGCGGGTACCATCAAATTCGCGTGAGGGAGCGGGACATTCCCAAGACCGCCTTCGAGTGTCATTATGGGCACTTCGAGTTTTCGGGTTATGCCCTTTTGGGCTGACCAACACACCCACCACCTTTCGACGTGCATGAACCATATCTTCCGCGATCACTTCGAGGAAGTTTGTATTGGTTTTCTTCGATGACATACTCATATACAGCAAGACTTGGGAGGAGCATCTCCAACATATTGAGACGATATTGCGCATCTTTGGAGGAGCAAGACGATTCTATGCCAAGCTCTCCAAATGTGAGTTTGGATTGATTGAGATGTTGTACTTGGGACATATCATAGGCGTGGACGGAGTGAGAGTCCACGAGGAGAAGATCCGAGGGCCATCGAGAGTTGGCCGGAGCCGAGGAACGTGACGGAGCTTTGGGGATTCATTGGCATTTTCACTTACTACGGGAAGTTCGTCGAGTTTCTCACGACTCGCCGCACCCCTCTACGCATTTGACAAAGAAGGGGGCATTCGGTTGGTCGGATACGAGCGACAGATGAGCCTTTGATAGGCTCAAGGAGGTGATGAGTAGCTGCCCCGGTGCTTGCATTGCCGGATTTCACGCAGCCCATTTGTGTTGGAGTGCGATGCGTCGAGAGAGGGGATCGGCGCGATGATTGATGCAGGGGGTGGTCACCCTATAGCTTTTGAGATCCGAAGCTCCTTCCGCATGAGAGGTTGTATTCTATATACGACAAGGAGATGTTGGCCATTATGCATGCATTGGCCAAATTCCGGCAGCATTTAGTGGGTAAGAGTTCAGTGGTGAGGATCCGATCACAACAGACCTCGAGTTCTTTTCTGGAGCGAGTAAAGCGACTACGAGGGAGAGGCAAAGCAAGTGGATCGATGAAGATCCAAGCATATGACTTTGACATTGAGTATGTCAAGGGTAAGAATAACGTGGTAGCAGACGCCCTCTCACGTAGACCAGCCCACGTTGTCTCGTATGAGCTTGGATACGGATTGGAGGGCTCAACTCGTTAGTGGAGTACTCCAAGGACAAGTTTGCATGTGAGGTGTCTGGATGGACGGTGGCAGATGACGGGTACAAGGTGATTGATGAGATCATCTATTACAGGGATAGGATCTTCCTGGGACCGAGGGATCTCGACTCAAGAAGAAGATACTCCATGTTTCACACGATTCTCCATTGGCCGGCCATCGAGGGGTTTACCAAAACCTACAGGGCCATTAGAGAGAGGTTCTCATGGAAGGGCCTCAAGGAGGACGTACTCCAAAGGCATGTCAAGGGAGTGCGATGTTTGTCAAAGGAACAAGGGAGAGATGAGCCATCCCGCGAGATTGTTAGTGCCCTCTTCCCATTCTAGAGGGGAAATGGGAGAGCATATCGATGGACTTCATCACAGGATTGCCCATGGTGCAGGGGCAAGGATTGTATCTTTGTCGTCGTTGATCGGCCCGACGAAGTATGCGCACTTTTTTCGCCATATCCGCACACTACACGGCAAGCACAGGTGGCGTAGGCTGTTCTTCGAGAGATCTTCGTGCTGCATGGTCTTCCTAAGACCATTATCGAGTGATGTGGGATAGCCGCTTCATGGGCGGATTTCGCGGGCAGAGCTTTTTCGGTTAGTGGGGACGGAGTTGACACCGAGCACTAGTTATCACCCACGTACGGATGGACGGACAGAGATAGTTAACAAGTGGTTGGAGGGCTACTTGCGTAACTATGTCAGTGGGCAGCAACGAGCATGGCTGAAGTGGTCGCATTCGGGAGAGTATTGCTACAACACGACGCATCACATGACCATTGGTATGTCACCATTCTATGCTTTGTATGGGTATCATCCTTTATCTTTTGCGGATGTGATGTTTGATGCTAGCAAGGCTCCCGAGAGCCAATATTTGGATCCAAGAGAGTCGGGACATCCTCCGAGCTCTCAAGGATAACATAGCTACGAGCGCAGAACCAACAGAAAAGTTGTACGCGATAGGAGTCGGGTGGAGAGACGAGTTTGAGGTAGGAGACTTGGTCTACCTACGATTACAACCATACCGACGTCGTCACTTAAGCGTAAGGGGCCGAGAAGCTCAAGCCTCGCTTTTATGGGCCATACGGGGTGATACGCGAGATTGGACAAAGGTTGCATATGAGTTAGAGATGCCCCAAGGCGAGCAAGATTCATAATGTTTTTCACGTATCATGCCCGAAGAAGGCATTGGGACAGCAAGTGACAAGTATGGGATGAGCTACCACCCACGGATGACGAGGGGGCATTTGGTGTTGCAGCCGGAGGCTATTAGTGATACCCAGGGGAGAGGCGACTACGGAGCAAGACGCTCGGGAATTCTTGGTGAGGTGGAAGAATTTACCGGATGAGGATGCCACTTGGGAGAATGAGAAGATTTCTGCAGCATCCATCACTTCGCTTGCTTGAGGACAAGCAACGTTTTTGTCGGAGGGAGGCTCGTAATATTCCTAATTAGCAATGACTAATTGGAATATTCGATTTTTGTATAGTTTTGCCGACTATAGTTCATTAATAAATAAAAAAGTGAGAGAGAGGGGATCTAACTCACTTAAATAAAATAAAAGTCATCTCCCTAGTAGCACAACGTTATAACTTATGGGGAGCCATGGAGGTCCAACGACCACGCAGAGGAGGGGGCCCACGTAGCACTCTAGGAGCGACGACGCAGGTTGAGGAGGAGCACGTGGGCCAAAGGAGAGGCCACGTGGAGATTGTGCCTAGGGTTTGAGAGAGGCCAACGTTATAAAAAGGAGGAGAGCTCCTCACTTTTGGTCATTCGATGTTTATGATATTTGAGCTAGTCACTTCGACTTCTTGAGCACGCCGGTCAGCTTCAGCTCATGCTCCGGCATTGTTTAGTGCACCGAGTGTCTCCGCCGGAGATCTCACCCTTAGCCCGGGGGACTTCGAGTGCCCGCCGAGTGCAAGGTAGTCCCATGCATCATTTTTGCAGGAGGATCGTGTTTGAGGCTTGGGAGGTGGAGTTACGTCTAGTGACCGTTGCGCGCGCCTTGAGAGAGGAGACGCAGGCCCATTTCTTGGGAGCTCCGGATTGGGTTTCTTCGTTTTCGAGCTTTGGAGATTGAGCAAAGCGGCCCTTGCCTGTTGGAGGATTTTGGCGGGTAGTTTGGGTGCGCTGCACTTTAGGTGGTTTCCATTCGTTGCCGGCGCGACACAGCCTTGGAGGACGAGCGTAGATTCCCCAAGGGGGTGATTTTCTGAAATTCGACCATTTCGGATACGCTCTCCGGGCTGCCGGGTTTGGTGAGTAGAGGTGGATTCCTGTAGTTATCAGCTTTTTCCGAGTAGGGGAGCACTTCAAAGTACGTCATTTTCGTTCCGGCGGTAGCACGGAGAGACAAACGAAGCCCGCGGCTTTTCCGACGCGTCGAGAGATAGTTCGGCCATTTCTTTGGTCATTCGAGAGCTATTTCTTCACTTGCCTGTAAGCAAGTCTAGGTGCCTTCACTCGCAGTCGCCTATTGTACTTCGTCTATTCCTCTCGCGTAATAAAATGGCTTGGCATTCTCTCTCTATATTTCTAGAGCATCTGTTACACGTTCTATCATATGCTCGTCGTATGCTTTGCAGTCCTATCGTTATTTTCCTATACCTTGAGCATTCCCGTTCGTATACCACTTGGTGTGTGTGTCCCATACTCTTAGACAAAGTACGGAAAGGGCCGAGGTAGCCTCCAGGATCTCACCCTCTGCTGCGAGGTGACATATCCGGCACGCCACTCCCGGTCCATCTTTGCGGTTGGAGTTTGCTTGAGGCTTGAGAGATGTCCCCGAAACGCATGTTACGTTTCTCCAACTCATTTGTGCCACAACTCTATTATTAATAAAATATTGGCCAATTGAGGATTTGGAGAAATTCTGATTTTATGGTGTGAATTTAAGAAAAATTTTGTGTTATTATATTTTCATGTCTTTGTTATCATTGTAAAATTTCCATCGGGGAATATTACAAGGCCTCATTCAACGAGGCCTAAATATCATCAACATCACTCCACTCAATAATAGATATGAAGCTTTGAAGACCTTGGAGGTAGTTGTTGAAGAAGATCATCCAAATCCAAATCAAGTGCCTTCCGATAAAGATAAGGATAAAGATAATTTTATTAATGTCCAACAAATGACTATAAATTCAATTCACACGATGAGAAGACTGCTTCTAAAGATATTGATAAAGCCCCTCTTTCGAATAAGAAAAAAAGAAGAGGCCATTTGGAGGAAGAGGAGGTCAATCTCTCATCTTCTTCTCCCTTCCTATTGAGATGTTCTAAAAATAATCAACGATCTTCTCCTCCATTAACTAGAAGTAGAAAAAGATCGAAGCAAGAATTTTTCTCTGTGGTATTTTGATTAAGTGTACTAGTTTAAAAAAAAAAAAAGATACTCACCATATGTCAGGAGCTCTCTCTTCATTGTAATGATTGTATCTGTTGTTCAAACTTTGGGGATTGACGAGCTGCGCTCCTTGGACTTCATTTGTAGATCATATGTGACTTGGATGAAGTTGGAGGTATAATCATTTTTATGTGAGGCTTTTCTTTCTACTATAACTTTTTCACGTGCTTATTTTTTTTTGTGGTCTGAGAACCTTTGTGGCATTTTATCAATTGCCTTCTAATGAATTATGCTTCAATTGGATAGTAGTGTGAGGTTTCGGCCTTTTATTGTTAATGTTGTTATGTTATCCTACCATGCAATCAACATAATTTTTCTAGGTTAACATAACCTGCTTTCATAACAATCTTTGAAGTACACCACCCCGAGCCTTCCCTTGACATTTCTGCTATGAAATTCAGCAACCTAAGGCTGATTGGTGGTATACATAGCAGCCTCTATTCCCTTGCAATTTCATGCACCCACTCATCTTTGATCTGCTGCTCCTTGACTCCAACTCTCCCAAGGTGTGATTAGGCACATGGTCTTGGGGTTTCTAACTTTCATCCTTCCTTCTTACACCACTCATTATTCCACTATTACTAAAACTACATGTTTTTCTTAGGCCTACCCATCGGGTAAATAACCTTTTGCTTCCAATCTATAGCCTTAAATCGTTAGGAAATCCCCCTTGTTTTGGAGAAGAGTCGATCAAAAGTTCAAGGAAAAGGCTATTGTGGTGACGGGTGGGATGCTTTCTTGAGTTGCACAAGACTAGCCCCACTGATGTAGGAATTTACATCATTTGGAGGTGAAGATTTTTATTGTAACGAGGGCCGAGAATACCGAAAACTTAAAAAGAAATTAGAAGCACGTCACAACACAAAATTGACACAAGTGTTTAGTAGGTACCAATGTCACCAAATAATCAATTAAGCTCAAAAATCACATGATTTATTGAGGTGAGGCCTCATTTAAAGTTTACTTTAAACTAAACAACCTAATTACAGCCTAACAAACAATGCGGGCTAATTAAATACCCACTAATGGTGTGCAATAGCGAAATTGATGACGGCCCGAGGGACCACTAAGTCAATATAACCACCATAACCAATACTAAACAATAGCCATGAAAAAAGTTAAAACATGTTCTTAATTGAATCACTCACTCTAGGATAAAAAAATTACATACTATGAATACCATCTATTTAAAACAAATTTGAGTCTTGTCTAGCACACGACATGAAGCTTTTTCAAGGTGGCTAATGTGTCTGTGATATAGGAAGCATATATACTAGGTCATAAATGTAGCATTTGGTGTTGAGAATATGGTAGGGTATAGTTTAATTCAATTCTCTTACTTGATAACTACTTGTGTTATACTTGTTATCTATGTTGCCGGGGAAACGTGGGTTTAGGGACGGGGAAGGGAATGGGGACGAGTACGTCCATTTTGAAACGAGGGGTGCGTGGGTTCATCGGGGGTATATTATAATTTATGTATATAATATTATATAAATATTATATTTTATAAATTATAGTATATGTAATTTGTATGTTTTTCAACTTTAAACAAGAAAACTATAATATTTATGATTTAAACTGTGCCTTAGTGTTGAAAAAATATGATTTTTTCGACAATTGGTGATTGCTTTTTAGTGTCAACAATGAAAATCTTGAAAACACTAACATCCTTATGGACAATTGGTGCATTTGAATGTCTAAGGAAAGAGAATCACTACACTTTTCATGTCAACCATAACTTAAAAGTAAAGTGTAAAAAGAGTATTGTCAATCAAAATCACCTAGTAAGCTAGAATAAACTTTTCCGCAATATGTAAGTGGTTTTATGTGTATAAAATCAGCAAAACCATGTTGTTATTCTACATGAGTTTCAACGAGAGTTCCTATGAAAATTGCTATAAAAGCAAAGATTAATTTCCTATGTTGTTTCTCATTTTCCATTTAGCATTATTGGATTTGAATCACGAATGTAATTTTTGCTTTAATACGAGGTGTTTGAGGGTAAATTTAATTTTTTCAATGAAGGTGGGCAAGAGTCACGAGTCAACTACATGTACGATGCCACCGACGCATCTCTGTGGATTGCGGCTATATGGTTGAGTCACGCCGCACGGATTGTGTCTCGGCCTCTCCTGCCAAATTAGTGAAGAATCTTCTCAAGGCGTGACGTCTCTTGTGGAAGGAACCTCCGGTCCTTGCGCATACATAACCCAATTCCACTCAAACATCTCATCCTTTGAAACCAAATGCCTCTCGTCGAATGCTCGTCCTCTATCGTGGTGGAAGGGTGAACAAGAGGCTGAAATCAAGTCAATAGCCTTTAGGTTTTAGCATTTACGGTTTTACCTTTAACTTTCAATAAAAAATTTACCTTTTAACTTTTAATAATTTTAATTTTAACTTTCAATAAAAAAATTTATTTAAGCCAGCACGGGAGGGTTTGGTCTGGTGGCCCGGTGAGGCCCTTCTTCGCAGGCGTTCATGCATTGTACGGTCACGATTTCAGGTCTGAGATAACACCGAAGATACCCATTGTGGCGGGTGTGGCGAGTTCCTCCTAGGGTATAAGTGACGAGCGAGATTCGACCACGTGTCACGCGAGTACGATACGATGTGGGTGCCCGATTCTCCTAGTATTAAAATATATATATATATATATATATATATATATATATATATTATTTAAATTTTAGCCCAAAATTGGTCCATAAGAACCCCAAACAACCCAATTTTTTGAGGTTCACGTGCCCATCATCCCGAGTTCTCCATACCGTCGAAACCAAAAGAACACAAATTTTTTTTTGATGGAGAACCTGGTTCTTTGAAGAACACAGTTCTTCACTCAGGTTCTTCTCGAAGCACCGTGTGCGCAGTACAATATATATCAATCCCTCTGTGACTACGAATTGTATATTTGTTCTGCATTCATTCACCATTATTTAACATTTCAACCTTGTGTTAAACATCAAAATAAAATATGTTGGAACACAATACATAATCAATATGAAAGAAATAGCACAAGTATTCACACATAGACATCGTTATTTTTGGACAGGCGTACGGAAAAACCCAATGTAGGAAAACCGGTGCGACGGATACGAGGGTTTCTTTATTATGCAGAAATTTTGAGTACAGATTGTGATTGTAATCATCGATCAATCACCTGAGAAGAAATACGATAAGAATAGACTAGTGAGACAATTCTCACTTTACCACAAAAGTTTCGACAACTGATGCGCAACGGGTAGCTGCGTGATCTCTGCGGGTGGGCTAAAATCCCCCATTGTCAACGCATCACAATTGTTCTTTGCTTTTTATTTCCTTCGGTGCTCACTTCGGGTGAGACTAGAGTTTTCTCCCCTTCCGGAAATGTCCTCCCAGGATGTTTGGATGAACCCTCGGTTGCCTCTCCAACTGAAATCAAAGCTCCCTCTGTTTTGCTCACCTTTGACGGCGTAATTGTTGTGGCTATCTGCGTTGTTGCTTGTGGCTCCTTCTCTCTTCTCTCCATGTACTCCCTCTACTTCGGAAAACTCTTCCTTTTGGGGTTCACCCTCTCTTGCAATCGAGAATCACTTTGATTCTTTCTTAAGTAGAAGAAATCGATCTCTAGTTGTCTTCCAAGTAAATTATCCATTTCCAAATGCCCATTGAGCTCTCCTTTATAATGCCACTAACTCATCAACGACCAAGATTAAATCATAATCAAGGGCTAAGATTAGCGAGTTGATCCATGACTTTATACAGAAGATTCACACTTAGTTTAATTAATACCCTTCAATTAATCGGTTTCCTAAGTTAGAACCAAAGGAAAACATTAGCTTCGGTTAATTTATTTAATTAAACCATCTCTAAGTGGAATTTTCCAAAAATCCTTTACGAGTATTATGGAATGCATGTGTCATAGCCTATATAAAAAATCACAAAGGCTAGAGCATCGATGCTATCGTAAATCAACACTCCCTCTTAGCTAGGAAAGTGCTCTATGACACAACTGTTGTCTTTAACAAACACGCAACATCTATTGTTGTGTTGTTGATGTTGCTGCAACACGCACTAATGTTGCAAGCTGTCTTATTCTTGACTATTGCATGTTTACGCAGAGGCTGCTCTTTGTCTTTGCAACTCCTCTTTCAGCTGTTGACACGAAGATCCATTGACTACGAAATGGATTTTCGGTCATATGACATTCTTTGGTAGGTGAACTTAATCCTCCCCAAAGCTTTGTTGGAGGTATATCTGTTGTGTTCTCCTGTGAGAATGTGTTGGAGTTGTCTTCTTACAGTGACACGGACTGCGATAAAGCCTTTTTGATGTCAATATGTTTGGACCGGTCATGAAATACGGATTTTTCAAGAGTTTGATACAACTACGATTGTCACGATGAAAACGTTAGTCGGCTCCATCGTGCTTCTAAATAGACTCATAAGAAGTTTACGAAGCCGGATGGCTTCGCATGTAGTTGTACTAGCTACCATGTACTGCGCCACATTTGTGCTCAATGCTACGCAGCTTCTGTTCTGCTACCGGACACCATTCTTAAATCACTTCCTTCGAAACAATACCCAAAGTGCCCCTGTCTATTGAGCTTCTGCCCAATCCTAAATGCAGCAGATCACTTTGAGTACGACATCCTCTCCTCGACCATGCCATATACCAAATCCAGCTTGTTCCTGGCTACATACCTCGGGATGTGCCTTGTTGCGCCGATTGCACTCTTTTGGGTTCCACCATGAGCGACAAAGAGTGTTGACAACAAAAGCAAATGTACGGTACGGTATTAACGAGGGATACATTAACTTTGATAGCTATCGTATAAGGTGGGGTCTAGATACGTGTCTTACGATGCATATCTTTTTCAGGTGGTGATCATGGGTGTGGCCATGGGCTTGCAATCACTGCACAATTACGAACCTCTTCAGAATTTCCAAGGCATAACTCTCTTGCCCATGAAGATATCTCCATTCTTCGACGGACTTCCAAATCCTAGGAAGCCAATGCATCAGCCCCAAATCCTTCATGTCGAATTCTACTTCTAGATTTAGATTTGTAATCCTTGATGAGCCTAGATGATCCGGTGAGAAACGGATCATCTACATATAGTACTAATACTAATGGCTCATCCTCTAACAGCACGTAAATAGTAGGAATTGGGATGTAACGTCACTCTTGACAAACCCCATCTTTTGCAAATAGCTATCTATTCGACCATACCATGCTCTCGGAGCTGCTTCGGCTAAATACGGAGGCCTTCTTCAATCTACATACATGAGACTTCCTTTCATGAGTCTCAAAACCTCTCGTTGATGAAGTATATACCTCTTACTCAATCTCTCCATTCAAAAACGTTGTCTTGACATCCATTTGATGAATCTCCCATCCCATATGCGAGCGCAAGGATACGACGGTGGGATGGGTATGTACGGCAGGCGGTGCGAAGGTATCTTCATAGTCAATGCCTTCCCGCACGAGCATGCCCTTTTGCCACGAACCTTGCCTTATGTTCTCTACTACCATCTGTAACGTATTTGATCTTGTAGATCCATGGTGATCCAACAGGCGGTCTACTGCGAGGTCTCGGCACAACTTCCCAAACATCATTTGTCATGATGAAGCACTCTGCTGTCGCCGCGTCTACCTATACCGAGTGTCGAACGGCTTCCTGAACGCGCACGGGTTTCTCTACACCGAGCAACTTAAAACACCGAGCCACATCGGTGGTCTCTGTTGCCCCTCTTCCCACACTTGGGAGTCCCAATGAAGTTTTGCATCCCTCGATGTCACCTTCGAGCTTCCTGCTAATCCGACCAACGGTGGACGACTACTCTCTCCAACTCTTCCTCCTGATCTGGTTGTTCCTCGGTACACGTATCCTCCGGATCTTCTTCTATGGAAAACGTTAGTACATCTTTTGAGTACTAAAAGCTGTCTTTAAATCATTCTTCTTAACAGTACCCCTGTTGCTCTTGGACGAGGAACTTGCGGAAGTTTGATCCTTTGTCGGCATATCACGCGATTTTTGAAAATCTCTGTCCTCCATGAACTTAACATCGCGTCTTAGCACAACCTTTACTATTTTGCTAGGAATATAGATACTATATGCCTTGGAGTTTTCACTTGTATCTACATGATACCCCCTTTATAACGATTTATCAAGCTTGCTTCTCTTCTCGCTTGGTACATGGGTATGCCATGCTACCAAATATCCGAAGGTGCCCTACCTACGGTTTCTTCCTGTCGAAAACTTCGTCGAGAGTCTTCTTCCTCCTTGCTCTGTGAAAGTCTTCGTACGGATGTACATTGTCGTGTTGCTTAGGCTTCTACCCATAAATATACGGACAATCCAAGGTCAAATAACATGACCTTGGTTGCGTGACAATTGTCTTGTTTTCCATTCGCACACCATTACCCGGCCCAAGGATTGTGTAGGCATGAGTCCTCCCTCCTTTGGACGGAAATGCGCGAAGTCTCAATCTATGTATTCTCCACCATTATCTGAATGCAATGTCTTGATTTTCTTCCCCATCATATTTTCAACAAGAGCCTTGAATTCTTGTGAACTTTTCAAAGACTTCATCTTTTGTCTTCGAGTAAATCCGGGTCTTCTGAGTGATCATCGATGAATGTGACAAAATATTTGCCACCTTGAGGGCATTAGTTGACATTGGTCCACGGATATCGAGAGTATCGATCCCTATTATACTTCTTTGCACGGTTCTCACTTACGGAAAGGTTGCCTTAGCGTACTTCATTACATCCTCGGCATACATCATCATGCTGCGTCTTTGAGAACGGTACCCCAACAGCGTTGTCTCTACGAGCATCTTCAATGCACCATGGTGCAAGTGCCCCATTCTTCTATGCAAAGTTCGTTCAACCCTTTCTTGTCTTCAAGATTATGCGATTAGTGCCATCGGAGATTCGGTACATTTGTATAATGCAACATCCTAACTCACGATCTACTTTGTTGGCTTGCAACTTGGGTGTGTGACATATGCCTTCTTTCCGATAAAGTGTATGTCATACCCTTTGTCCTGCCCAACTGAGATGCGAGATTAATTCATCCCAAGCCCGGCACATGTAGTACATTTGTGACTGCCATGTGGATTCCGACTTCCGTACGAAACACTATGGTTCCCTCTCCCAACTAGAGTGCATTTCGTGCTCTTCGCCATAATGATTTGGAAGTTCATCTTGCTCCTCCCTATAGCTCGAGAAATATTCTCGTACTCCCGGTCATATGAGTTGAAGTCACGCTATCAATATACGATTCCTACCAAATGTTTGAACTTGACAAGCATACACAGTCCTCTTTTAACCTAGAGGATAAAACATCTAAATACGCCATACTTATCTATGCTTTATTTTCCACTGTGTTGCGTCCCTTAGCACGGTTTGTATGGTACACAACAACATTTCTACTTCCTTTGGATGCGACGGTGGCTACGATACCATGTGAAAATTCTATAATATAGAATCCTACGCAACTACGATTATATTTCTTCTATTGCATTCATTCACAATTATTAAACATTTCAACACCGTATTTAAACATCAAAATAAAATATGTTGTAGACTTAACAATACATAATCAATATGAAAGAAATAGCACAAGTATTCACATATAGACAACATCGTATTTTTAGACAATTGTCCTTAAACCAATGTGGAGAAAAGCCGATTAAATGGAATCCCGAGGAAGTTTCTTTATTACGAGAAATTACGAGTACAAATGATTGTAATCATCAATCAATCACCGAAGAAATCTAATAAGAGAATATACTAGTGAGACAGTTCATTCTCACTTTACCATGAAGTTCCGACGCGCTGCACCCACCTTTGAGTAGCTGCGCAACAGTCTGCATAATCAGGCGGGTCCCCCACATTGTCATTGCATCGATTGTTCTTGCTTTTTGTGGCTTGCTTCAATGTCTTGCTAGGTGAGACTAAAGTTTTCTACCTTGAGAAATGTCCTCCGAACATTTGGATGAACCCTCGGTACACGCTTTCATGTAATATTCCTAATTAGCACCGCTAATTGGAATATTTGATTTTTGTATAGTTTTCTTGAGCCTGGTTAATTAATAAATAAAAGTGAGAAAAGGGGTCTAACTCACTTAAATAAAATAAAGTGTTTCCCTAGTAGAGGCAACGTTGTAACTTAAAGGGGAAGCCTTGGGGGTCCACCACACACATGAGAGGGCCTCACGTAAACTCTGAGTAGCGCACGCCGAGGTCAGGAAGACTCAGAGGGACGCGGTTAGGGTTTTGAGGGCTAGCACTATAAAGGTGGGGGTTTCACTCCGGCAGCATTATTGATATGTTATTGATATTGAGGCTAGACTTCGCTCTACTTCGACGCGCCGGTTGTTTGGTCGGTGTAACGACGCTTTGTTGGTACGGCGGGTGTCTCCGGTTGGAGGTCTCACCCTTGGCCTCGGGGGACTTCGAGTGCCTTCTCGAGCAAGGTATTTCCTTCGTTCTATAGGTGGTTTTGGGTGGATTTTCGGGTGGAGCGTTGCGAGAGGGAGTTGGTCTCTTGGAGTGACTAGCGCGATCCCGAGAGAGAAGAACGCGATTTCGGCCCGAGGGAGGACGCGGTCTTTGTTGACGACGTTGTTGTGTGGTGATTTGGCGATGGTTTCGACGTGCTCGGCCTCGAGGGAGGTTGCCATTTCAGCCGGAGGTTTGCGAGAGGATTCGGAGCCCTTTTCTCGGCGTGTTCCCTTGAGCACGCGGCACATTCACCGGAGGCACGACGTTTTCTTCAGGAGAGGGTTTCGGGGGTGATTTCGGAGGTGAGTAGTTTGGTCTGTGATTTGCGGGTTTTTCGGAGCGGCGGTACGGAGTGATGCAGCAGATTTTAGCTCATTCCGGCAAGGGATCAGCCTCTAGTTCGATTCTTTCCGGGGAGAAGCGACGGTTTACGGCGGTTTCTTCCCGACGGTACGGGAGCGATTTACGCAGTAGCCATTTCCTGTTTACCGAGAGGGTTCTTCACTTGCTGTTGCAAGGATGAGGTGCTCTTATTACGATTTATCCATTGTACCCATTTGTATTCCTCGGTTAATAAAATGGCTTAGCATTTGCGGAATTTTATGTGTACTTGCTCTGTATTTTGTTTCGACATTTTTCTATGTAGTTTGTATGCTTGTATTCTTGCCTATTTTCCGTTGGGGATATTACATTCCAAGCTGAAATCGAAATTCCTCTCTTGCTCTCTGGCTGGCCCACCATAGCTGTTGCGTGGCTATCTATGTGGCTTCTTTGTATGGCTCCTTCTTTCTTCTCTCTTTGTACTCCCTACTGCTTCCATAAACTCTTCCTTCGAACATTTCACCTTCCCCTCTACGGAATCGAGAATCACTTCAATTCTTTCTTTGGTGAAGAAATACGATCTCTAGATTCTTTCTGCGTACGATGTGTTTTCCAAATGCCCATCACGCTCTCCTTTATAATCTTCCATTGACTCATCAACGGCCAAGATTAATGATAATCAAGAGCTAAAGATTAGCGAGAGTTGATCCATGACTTTATCTAGAAGATTCACACTTGATTTAATTAATACCCTTTAATTAATCGAGTTTACCCTAAGTTTAGACTTGAAAAACATTAAAAAACGATTAATTAATTTAATTAAACCATCTCTAAGTGGAAATTTTCCAAAATCCTTTACGGGTATAATGGAATGCATGTGCCTTGCTTTATATGCAAAATCACAAGGCTAGAGCACATCCGATGCTACAAGTAATCAACACCGTACCCGAATTCGGTACTTGGAGACGAGAACACAAGACGAGTTTGAGAACCCCACCCCCGAGTACGCAAACCCATGCAGCATAGCTTGTTATGCTTTTGTTACGTAGATCTTGTCTTCATTAGCTTATTATGTCCTTCATCAAGTCAATTATCAAATCACAAGAAACAATTTTGGCTCTTCAAGCCGGAAAACCTCTCCCTCTTGGAGAGGAAAACCCGAAAGTGATTCTTCTTCTAGATCTTCAATTGACAAATACCATGACCGTGACCTAGACCCTTGACTTCGATCGCCTCCAAGACCTTGTCCTTTGCTCCTATGCTGATCTTCTTTTCTGCCTTCTTTGCTGCCAAGACTAGGAAAGGCTCGATTCCTAGTGATCTCCCTTTCTTCTCTTCTTTGAACTGTCCTCGGCCTCCTAGAAATACCTTCTCAAACTGTCCGTGGCCTCCTAGAGATACCTTCTCGACCACACTTGATGCACACCTTTAATGTCTCTTTCTTCTTGTGGAAACCCTTCTCACGCTGTGTATATTTCTGTCTCTTTCTCCAAGTGTCTGAGATCAACACAGAGACTAGTGTAGTCTCCTTTTATACCTTTGCAATTCCTTATTCCTTGACTGTGTGTTCCCTTCACTTCACACTACTCTTCAGACCCTTTACGTGACTGTTCCTTTCTTGTAGTAACCCGGCCTACCTCAGAGATGCGAGGTAAGCTGCGTTGTTCTCCTTCTTATCTTCGCTGAAGTAGGCTTCTCTTCTTGCTGTTTAGACATGGACTGACCCTTTCTGTGATTACAGGCTTGTCCCGAGTGTTCTCACTAAATGAGGCCGCAGATCCTTCCTTTTATAGAGACTGTCTTTCTCTTTCTGAGCCGACGCAGCAGCCTTGCCAACTTGTACATCTGCTTGAGGCCGACTTGACAAGGGGTATATTCAACTTATTTGAGCTAACTTCAAGGAGCTTCTTCCAGCATCTACAAGGGTACTTTTGACAAGGTCTTCGGGCATACAATTATATCAATGAGTGTCTTTACAAGTGTAACACTACTTCCTTATACTTGACTCTGAATTATATATATTTATGACAGATGGCAAACCACTAAAGACATTGAGAAGTCGTCTTGGACCTATAATAAAATTCCTTGCTCATGAAACCCATAAGTCAAGAATTTACAAAATACATTTTATTATCTTATCTTCTTCATTACATAAATTCACTTAATTACTATTCATCATGAAGAAGACCGAACCTAGTTACATTTGAACATTTGGTGCAGAAGCTAGTCCAATCCTCGCAATTGTTCCAGAAAGCCATACTTGAGACACATCACGGGTAAGCGCTCATAGCATACTCAGCAAAAATGTGCATACCTGCCACCATCCTAAAGGAGTAAGGCTTGTATCAAAAAGATGCATTATGGTATGTATGCCTCATAGTCCTTCTCTCCTGCCACATTGTGGTAGCCTTGCCCTGCCTCCACTAAAAATATTTTTATTGCAAACCAGTTTATATCAATATTTAAACATCAAATGCTTACGAGAAAAGTGCATGTCTAGCCATGTGAAAACATATATCATCTTCTGACATTTAAGTTATAAAATGAGATAAAAAATGCTTTAACAATTAATAAAATGGCATACCAGGTGCAGAGTTTCACAATGGTGCAATGGATATAAACCTGTATCCAGGTTCCAGCCATAACTGCACAGGCAAAATGAAGAAAAAAAAGTAGCATAGTTCCAATTAAATATACATATGGTAACAAATGGCATGCCACTCACAAAAATAACTGCATGCCAATCTAATAAAGCTCATTTCCTATAGTAACTATTCAAAAAAAAATTCTTTAGTCCTGCATTGATTCTTCGATTTATTTTGTTTTCTGAGTTAGTTGAATGTAACATATTTATAAGCATTGACTTGCCTTCTACAATTCAGAAGTTAGAACACAAATATAATCTATTCAATAATTACTTTCACGGGGCTATTCACTGAATGCAGTCCAATGGTTAATACAAAAAATTAAAATAACCTGCAAAAGGCAAACGAGGCCTTTAAACATTAACTCAAGCTAAAAGAATGCTTCTTCAAAACTTGTGTACTAAAATTTCATCAAGAACATTCTGACATGTTAGAATAAACTCAAGACCCAAAGTTATCACTTAGCTTAATTGACACTAGCAAATCTATATATATATATAAGATACAAAGGAATTAAAACCCTTCAAACAATTATTGAGCAAAACACGACTTAAGTGAACCCTTGCATATCTGCAGTACTTGGCTATTTTGGGCAGGAAACGGATCTGCAATTGCCAGTTAGCACAGTTTCATACCTGAAAGTTCCATCCTTGAGTCTTGCCAGCCACAAAGAGGACAACCAAGGTTGGTGGAAACAGGACAGTGTTATAGCCCCACCAAGGTATGATTCCTCCAAAAGTGTCTGGTGAGCTCTTGCAAGGGGTCTTGATTAGCAAGGAAACCAACATGGTCGTTTAAGTCATGCCAGGTGGTATACCCAACATAGACTATAAGGAAGCACCAACCTCTCGAAAGGAAGTTAATGCTCAAACTTCATCATAGGAAACTTTCTCAAGTTCCCATAAATCTTTGGATGGGATGTTCAACGTTTTGAGCATTGCTTTCCACCACGAGCAACTCAAAAGAAATTTGCAGTTTATTGTAAACTAAGATTTGGCCAGAAAAAGATTTATTTCTCATCTTATAATATCACTAAAATAACTTTTGTAACGTTGGTTTTAAAGTTGCATCTACTGTTTACATTTCTCGTTAAATCTCAAAAATTTGAGTTCAGCGATTCTCAAGTAATGCATTATAATGGAAAACACAATGCATGTTGCCTCAAAATCTAGCACCTCTTGTGAGGGAGCTCACAAGACGAAGCCAAACCAAGGGACAACACTGAGGTGGAGAGCCTTGTCTATGACTCACCACCTCCTGCTATTTATTGGACTTTCACCACAAGGGATGCTTCCCTATATGGGTCACCTAATAGATATTCAAATTTTAAGGCTAAGTGGTGACTAGGATAGGCTCAAGAATGGCACTCATCTTAAGGACAAAGCTTAGTCCAGCAAAGACAAGGCAAAGCGTGCCCTATCTAGGACACTCATGACCGGTCATTGCGAAACGCCCTCCCCCGGCTCAATGGCAGTCCGCATCCTATGCGAGATGCGAGAGGATCCGTCGTGCGAACCCGCGTTTCCAAAAAACGAGGAAACGTGGATAGGCCTAAAAGACGGTTCCACGCCATTTCGAACCACTTGGCCCAATCCGCGTTTCCATACATCGAGGATCCTCATTTGCGTGCGGCGGATCACCGTACGAAAACACGGCGTTCCGATTCGGATCCATGTGAATCGCGGCCAGGTTCCGTGCGCCCGGCGGACGGATCCGAAAATCGGCCACTAAGCGACTTTTTTTTATTTTTTATTTTTTTGGCTTAAGTTGGGTTGGGGGATGGGTTAGTGTTGAATTAGGGATGGGATGAAAAAGTTATAAGCTCACTTTCACCTCTCATTTGCTCACTTGTGCTTTTGGAGATCTTGGAGAAGAGAGGAGAAGAGGGCTTGGAGAGATGGGAGAAAGAGAGGAGAAGAGAAGGCGGGGAGGCTTGGAGTGAAGCGAGGGAGAAGATTGGAGGAGTAAAGTGTTGTTGATTTTTGGTAGCAACGAGTATACCAAGCCCCAAATTTTGTGGAGAGACTTAGACAACGGTATTCCAAAGAACCGAAACCGTTCCACCGAAAATTCCACTCGGTTCATGTTTTATTATTAAAATTAATTATTTTTTAATGGGGACTCTAAGTCTAACTTAGGGAAATTAAATAATTAAAAGGTATTAATAAAACGGTGAGAATGATCTAGAAAGCGAAGATCAAGTCATGTTATAATCTTAGTCGTTGATTGAGAGATCTAATCTCGTCGTTGATTTCTCAACAAAGACTATAAAGGAAGGCAAGGGTCATTTGAGAAACACACGAGTGAATCTTGAGATGAATTCTTTTGACGGAAGTGGTATAGGATGAAGATCGGATCTAAGTGATTTAATGTAGTGAGGGGCGAGGAGATGACATCCCAGGAGAAAGATATTTTCTCAACCGGAGAATCATCGAGAGAGAGGTAGAGACGTCCAACGAGCCGAGGACGAGCCGGTCGGGGTGACGCGAGAGCCACCCCGAGGGCTACGTAGAGGGCGCACGGGGGCTCGGAAGGGTTTCCGAGATTTCCTTGTCGGAATTGATCTAAGCCCGGAAGTCGAGGTGTGAGACCGGGAGGCTGAGATGCACGATTCGGGGTCGTCGATCCACGGTGGGGTGACACGGTGCTTAGAGGAGAGTGATGCGGGGGCCTATGCGATGTTGCGAGAGGTTGCGCGATGACCTCCAAGGGTAGCTTCTCTGAGTATTGGACCACTACGTTGATTGAGTGAGGGTATTCTCCACAATTTTCTTTACGCAGTGTTCTCTCTTGTACGTGAATAACCCTTGAGGTATTTAGAGATGTATTCAGGGGGTACTGTTTTGCTTAATACCAGCCCTCGATGCATTTGTCTGGGATTTTTCCCTTGTGGGTTTTTAGAGGACTTAGTCCAAAATAAAGGTGTCCTATGTGATTGATTTCTTGCTCGGTTTCCTTGTTTTGGAATCATTTTAATTGAAATTAACAGGATTGCTTCAATAGTTAATTCAATAATTCAGATACGAATTAATTAATAAATGCAATTTACATAATAGGAGAAACAACTAGGATAGTTGCGATTTGGATTCCCTAGATTGTAAGATCTGAGAGTTTTCTACATCAAGAAGAGCTTCCATCTACAAGAACAAAAGTTAATGCAAACCCCAAGCTCCCTCATTTTTTGTCCTTTGTTTTTTGTATTTTCTCTCCTCCCTCTCAACACTTTCTCATTCTTTCTTCTTGCTCATTTAAATACACGAGTTGCTCCACCACCTTTATTCATATTCAAGAATTATGTTTTTTGGCTTCTATATATCATTCCTCTTGGTTTTCATGATGGCAAGGGGAGTAGAAATAGAAGAGAAGAACAAGAAGAAGAGCAGAATAGTGGTCCCCATATGAGTGACCCAATGTATGATGAGGAGGAATGGTTTGACGAGGGAAGGGGATGAATTTGATGAGAACATTGAAACACTGGGGAAAAGAAGTGCATTGACACACTTGTGGAACTGTGATAGCTTGAAGGGGAAAAGGTGGTGAAAGCTACAAGTTTTTTTGCCCTCGGGGGGTTGTCATGGAGGAAAACGATATATTGGTTCATATACCGTGTGACGAGGCATCTTTGTGGGGTGATGGACAATGATGACAAAAAGGGTGTAAATAGGATAGAAATTTGCCTAAAGGTTCGGTACAGAAAAAAGAGAAAGAAAATACATCCAAATAGAGAGGATGCACAACAAAAAACAAGAAACAAAAAACTCAATTTGAATCAGTACAACCTCTAGATTTGGTAAACAATGTATATGGTATGCAAGCCACAGAGGTAAAAGAACAATAGGGGATTTCCTTAATGTTGTTGGGAGGATGATGTGGATGCAAAAATAGTCGATTTCTTTGTGCTTGCGATGTACCATTGTTGAGATTTTGTGTATTTGGATCATAGTTTTAAAAACCGGCCGGTTTGAACCGGTAACCGACCAAACCGACGGATGGGATGGCGGTGAAACCGGCCAAACGACCCGATTGAAGAGGCCCTTTACACGCTGTTTTTGCAAAAAACCGGACCTAACCGGCCGGTTAGGTGCTAACCTCCTACGCAGACCCACACACGGTCGCAGTTAAGCTTTAGGGCTGATTTGTTTATAAGGGGGGGGTTCATTTAGCTACTCTTTCCCTATGCGGACCCACGCACGGCCAGAAATGGGTTTTAGGGCTGATGTGGAGGTAAGGGAAGCATTGACATTTCATGATAATGTTAATCATCCTTTTACTTAAATTTGTAACATTACCATGAAATGACTCAGGATGTTTAAGAGTGGTTTCGACCTCATTAGATTTCATATGGAGAAACTAGAATTTTAGGTTTCACTCAAAATTCAGCAGACTTAATGGTTTTCAGGGTTTCATGGTTTGGGAATTTGCAATGTTTCCATTTGATTCTATCATGTGTAAGGGTATGATATTGGCATTTGATCAAGAGCATGAAGTCCTTTAAGAACCTTGATGTACCCTTCAATCAAAGGAAAACAACCGGTTAGGCATGCTAATCTTTTTCTACCGCATTTTAAGGTTGAGGAGATGAACCCTTCACTCAAACCAAAATCATTGGTTAGGCATGTTAAACTTTTTCACTTTCTATCATGTTATAAGGTTGAGCAATCCAAGTCTGAAGACTTTGAGCTAGATGATGTTTATGTATCTCTTGTTGATGATCCCATTTCTAGTAGTGATGAATCAATGATGAGTTTCATGAGAGACCATGTTGCTTCGTGATTTGTAGTTTTGATGTCTATTTTTGCTACTACTACTACTACTAAAGTTGTAGAGGAGTTTTAGGAGTCCTCAAACTTTGAGCCATATTATTTATGTAGCTCATGTTGATGATCCCTTGCCTAGTAGTGGTGATAATTTTGATCATGATGAGGAGTGATTATGTTGTTGATCACTAATATGTAGTCTTGTATTAGGCCAATGGCCTCATAGCTTGTAGCATTGTTTTTGGACTTTATGGGCCATTTGGAGCCTCATTTCTTATGTATTTTTTGATGATATGTATTGCACTCGGTGCCATTTTGATATATTCACCTTTGCATGGTATATAAATGAGCAAACTTTGCATATTTTGTCTCTATTGGCTTGGAATCATGGTTGCAAATCTTAAAATAGTTTTTTTTTATTAAAAAATAATTATTTAATGTATTTTTTTTAAAACCGGTTCATTGAGATCTGACCGCTCCCGTTAGACCGGTTCCGAGTGAAACCCTGGTTTTGGCTCGGTCCACCGGTCCTAGCCACCGATTCCAAAACTATGATCGGGGTAGCATCGAGTGTGCTCTAGCCCTAAAACTTTGTGGAGGGGTTAAGAAACACATCACCTCCAAAACCCAAAAAACATTTGGAGAAATTTCATCTGGTGTTGAAGTTATTCAAATAATTAATTTTTTTAATGAGGACCCTAAGTCTAAACTTAGGAAATTAGAAAAATTAAAGTGAATTAATTAAACACATGTGATGAAATGTTCTAAGTGACGCGGATCAAGCAATCTTTTAATCTTAGCCATCAATGAGAGATTAAATCACGGCCATTGATGTCTCAACAAAAAAGTATAGGAGAAAGGCTTGAGGGTCAGTTGGAGATACACACACAGAAGCAGAGCTTAGAGACTGAGCTAGAATTCTAGGTCGGGTTTGCTAAGAATTTCCAGAAGAGTTTTCTGCAGCGAGGGGTAGTATTGGCTAAGGGGATGATCTAATCCCAGAGCCAAGAGTCAGCAAGAGGTAGAGGAGCAGCATTCAAGAGTAGCGCAAAGAAGCAAGGGTAGCAGCAGCAGCTACACAGCGCAGAGAGCTTCAACTACTACGCAGGTGCTACGCAAGCCCAAGAGGGGCAGCGCTGCAGCTTCAGAAGGCCACCAGGGTTACGCAGAGGCCTTCCAAGGTAGCGTAAGGACTGTGTCACCCAGTCTGGGGTTACGCAGTCCCCTTCTGAGCAGCGCAGGGGCACGCAAAGCCTAGCAGGGCCGACGTTGGGGCTTCAAGGGCAGCGTTGGGGTTTCTAGGGCCAGAAATTAGCTGAGTCTTGTAAATCCCATTTGAGGGTGTGGATCAATCAAGCTTTTGGTCTCAGAACTGCAGGTATTGCTGCAGATCTATTATTTTCTCTGTCGGGTTAACCAGTTGGGTGCCCAGATTTGTTGTACTCAGATTCTACATAATAATAATAAACCCGCATATCTGTTGCACCGGTTTTCCCACATTCAGTTTTTCCGGGGACAATTGTCTGAAAAATCTGTGTGTCACTTTGTTGAATGAGTGTAATATTCAGTAAATAATCTGTATGTGTGTAGGTTGTTAGTTGTGTTTACTTCGGTATTTTCTGAATATTTTCTAGAAATAACTTGTATAATTTAATCACAAGTAGAAGAAGTAAACCTGTTGTCGCACAGATTGTTTAGGCACTGCGACAATGGCTCAAATCAGGGGCTGTCACCCTGATCCCCAATCTCTCTATCTAAGCTATCTCCTTGCACGCTAAGGGAGGTAGACCTTGTAGAAATGAAGAAACAGAATTGGTTGAGAATCAACCAACTCAGGAGACACAGTCAAATAAACAAGTACTTGTTAAGATTAACGAGATTTCACAGACCCAATTAGATTTGAAAATTAAAACCAGTGCCTTATGGAGTTAAAAGATCCCGTTATAAAAATTAAACCCAAGTAATTGATGTATAACTGCTGCTATGAAAACACAAATGATATTCGATGAAATACCCTCACAATTATGCATTAACCATGTTCGATAAAGATATGCGATTTATCATTACTTGAAATATTTCCAAAGTGAACTTTAAACAATTATATAATATATACCAATCTCAAGCAACTTAAAACCACAATTAAAGATACCTCAAAATCATCAACCACAGCTAAATATTAAACTTTGAACCAACGATTTAAATTCGAGATAAAATATTATCATGAAGGTCCCATCGAAATTAAATGTCAGATCATTGCAATATTTCCGAATTTATGATATTCTAAATGACCCAAATCAGAAATTTAAAATGCTCTATAGTCAAATTTTAGATAAAAAATTTAAGTTCATTTGACTAGAAATTTTTTAGAATTTTTTGGAATTTTTTATTTTTTATTATTTTTTTAATCCTAAAACAAAAATGAGATTCTAAAAAAAATCAAAACAAAACTAACATTTAAAATCTAAACTAAGACTATAATCTAAACATTAAAAAGCTAAAACTAAAAGTAAATTTTTTGTTTTATTTTTTATATTTTTTAATCTAAAAGAAATAAAAAAATTGAAATTCTAACTCTAAAAATCAAAATCTAAACTGAAGCTATAATCTAAAACTACACAAATTAAAACTAAAACTAAGTTAAACTAAACTAAACTAAATTAAAAGTCTAGAATTTAAAATTAAAACTAAACAAACTAAACTAAAATCTAAATCGAATTAAAACTTAAAACTAAAACCCTTTAAAAAAATTGAAACCGAATAAAAAAATAAAATAAAATTCTGAAATGCATAGACGTGGAATTTAGATTTTATAATATGCGTTTGATTTGTTTTTGTAGGTCGGAGTCAACGCGAAGGAGAGGGAGGCACAACGGCAGAGGGTGGTGGCTAAGGGTTTGATGGTATAGATGAAAGCTAGACGGCGGATGACAAAGAAAGGATGGAGGGCTGAGGGACGTCGACGGTCAGCGAGGAAAGTGCAGCGTGAGGAGGGACGACAAAGAGATGGAGGACGACAACTGGAATGGAAAGCGGACAGGTAAGGAGGATAAGGGCACGTTGAACAAGGGAGACGGATGAGGATGAGGGCTGCGGAAAGCAACAAATGCAGATGGAGAGGAAGGTAGCAAGAGAAAGAGCTAGACGACAGAAGGAAAGGGAGCTCGACGGAAAAGGCTGAGCGGTGGAGACAGGGACGTCGGATGAGGAATGCAGGTCAATGACAAGGAAAACGTGAAGAAAAAGGCGGACAACGAAATTCAGAGGAATGATGAAGGCAGATTCGAAGACAAGGGATGGATTGTAGAAGAAAATGTCTGCGAGATGCTGGCTGCGAAGGAAAGTGATAAAAAAAAAACCCAATACACGCTAAAACGCTCAGCAAAATTTAAAATTTTTTCGTTAACCTCAAATCTTAGATGCTCCTTAAATCAAATAATATCCAAATTTGCCCATAGAAGTGATTTTGAGGCCAGATCTTGACCTTGGGGGTTAGATCTGGCTCAGTTCTAAAAAAAAATTATGAGTAAACCCTGCAAACTGCAAAACCAGACAGATCCAAAATTATATGTACAAAAAAATTATTAAACCCTTACAGCCTAGAGAAGAAATACAAATTTACAAGCTAATATACAGATCTGAGGCCCTCATGGCCAAATTTAAACCCATTTAAGCACAATTTTTAGAAATTTGAAGTTTTAAAGAGAGGCACAAGTTTTAGAAGACCCTGTAAAAACACAAATTCGTAAGATAGCTTTGAGAATTTAGAAACAATGGGCTTTTTCAGATTTACGAATCTGAGAGTCGGCTGGTCCAACTGAAGACTTCCCCAGACGCTCAAACCTTAAATTTTTTTTTTCTGCATACTTAGATTTGAACTTTAGACTGATAGAGATTTAAGAAAATAACATGAGATCCTTCAGAAAAATAGATAACTAGTCTTCCCGTTAAATAAAAAATGTCATTTTATGAACCCAGAAAACTGCACAAGATACCTGTATGCGGATTAATCCATGAAGGCCATCAACCATAAAAATGCCAAACAAAGTAGCAGAGTTTAGAAATAAATCACCACATAGATCTGGAAAAGGAACACCAAAGTTTGTAACCCCAAAGTCTTTATGCTTTATTCATCAAAAGGAATCACAAGAGCTTCCAAGAACAAGTGCACGATCCAAAGATCGGATGCAAATGTCACATCAAGACCTCTAATTTATAAGACAAAATCTCCAACGGCTAGTTCGGTTGATCCATGTCAAAATAATCTCGACCGTCGAAAAGATTTGATCATCTTTTAATCTGGACCGTCGAAATTATAAATTTGAGGAAAAACGAATTTATCATTAAATTCCATTTTAATTAACTCAAAAATACTATTTTTGAGTTAATTACCTCAAAATTTTGACTTTGACTTAACCACCTAGGCCCAAGGGTCCAAAATTTCTTGAAATTCTCAATATTCCCTTGGCCTGGGGCCTTTAAAAATTCATTTTTCA